>SJYX01022871.1:43878-135327 GCA_006410675.1 Oreotragus oreotragus | reverse complement strand
CTCCTTCCCGTCTCCCTCCCCATCCCACCCCTCTAGGCTGATATAGAACCCTTGTTTGAGTTTCCTGAGCCATGTAGCAAATTCCTGTTGGATATCGATTTTATGTATGGTAATACAAGTTTCCATGTTACTCTTTCTACCCTCTCCTCCCCTCTCCCCATGTCCATAAGTCTGTTCTCCATGTCTGCTTCTCCATTGCTGCCCTCTACATAATTTCTCCTGTAGCTTTTTCAGTTTGATGTATTCCTACTTGTTTTTTGCTTTTGCCGCCTTTGCCGTTGGTGTCAAATTAAAAAAAAAAAAATCATTGCAAAGACTAATGTCAAGGAACTTACCCTCCATGTTTTATTTTAGAAGTTTTACAGTTTCAGGTCCTCAATTTAAGCCTTTAGTAAAGGTGGAATAGATAGATCACTTGGGTAGCTTTGTAGAGCACGGGTTTTAGAGAGATGATACCAGTTAGAAGGTTGGCCCAGTCCTGGAGAGAAAGAGGAAAAGACAGTCACTAAGTTAAGAAGTGGCCGTGGAGATGGCAAGGAAGCGAGACACGAGGAACTATCTTCTGCACATTGAAGTCTGAGAAGAACACACTCGATCTGAATTCTTGGATGCTATTTGTGAAATTCTGGATGATTGATTGTTTGGGGTTATGATTTCTCAGCTTAAACCATATATTATTCTGTAAGTGTACCCTCGCTGAGAAGGCAAAATGGAAAGAACACTATTGTCAACTCAAATGTTGACACAAGTATGAAAAGTGCTGTAGTTGTTTAATGACTTCATGATTCCATCGTTTCCAGCAGTGTGTGTGTGTGTGTACGCGCACACGCTCAGCCATGTCTGATCTTTGTGACCCCATGGACTGTAGCCCACCAGGCTCGTCTGTCCATAGGATTTCCCAGGCAAGAATACTGGAGTGGGTTGCCATTTCCAACTCTGTGACTGCCAATAATTATCTATGGTAAGACCAGGCTATGACCCTGACACTGTCTAGAAGCTTGAAGAAGTGCAAAGGACTTGGTATAAACTGGTTGTTTCTGAGCTGGACAGCCATTTTTGAAACTGAGAAATCTCCTTAACACCATTTGGCTTGCAACTTTGAACTCACATAGTATATAATACAGATTATATTTATGGCTGGGGTCCTGCTATTTCTTGAAAAGACTAAGAATATTACTTCCCTGGTGACCTTCCCTGGTAGCTCAGACACTAAAGAATCTGCCTGCAATGTGGGAAACCCGAATTCAATTCCTGGGTTGGGAAGAGCCTCTGGAGAAGGGAATAGTAACCCAATCCATCATTCTTGCCTGGAGAATCCCATGGACAGAGGAGCCTGGTGGGCTACAGTCCATGGGATTGCAAAGATTCAGACACGATTAAGCAGCTAACACATACAAGAATGTTACTAGAGCTGTAATAGTCCTTGAAAAGCTGTGGTACCTATGAGTTTTATGTCCTAGAAGACAAACCATTCTAGAAAAATCTTATCGAAAAGGTGGGAGAAACAAAACAGTCATCTGAGCAGCTATTTTTCCATGGAGTTTTTCAGCTAGTTACAGAAATGAGGCAGAGAAAACACTTCACCGTAATCCTCCCAAATTCAGTCACATCAGCAAAGTGAATCTTTAATAGCTTCCATGTACTTAAATTCTGAACATGTTTATTAGAAGAGTTTTAGAATGAAAATGAACTAAGGGTATGAAAACTTCATCTTGTTAAACTTCATGTTTGGTCCAAAGCCAGGATGCTCTTCCTGTCCTGGAGTGTGGCCACAAGATAGATGTGGTTGAGAACTGAGGCATGGCTATAACCCTGCCATTAGGCTACCAATTGGAGGAGAAGTCAGCAAGTCAATTCTGTCAGGATATCATACAAATGAGCAAGATACAAACCAGAGAAGCCTCAGCCTCGTCCTCTCATAGAAATGTTTGTCTTACCTGAGATAGGAAAGGCTAGGAGCTTCTGTTCGCTGGTTCCGCTTCACTGAAGCAGCAACATCCAAAGCTGAACCTCACTTAATTGACTCATTGATGCCTAAAGATACCCATGAAAAGACAGTTTCTGTTTCTAAAGAGTGTTTATCTGGCTGTGACTTTTAAGTTTAACAGTGCCAGGATTGGAAAAAAAAAAAAAAAGAGGACAAACAGCAGATGAAAACAAAATTTTATCACACCATTTATTCAAACAGGAGTGGGTAGTCGTTCCCTTCTCCAGGGGATCTTCCCAACCCAGGAACTGAACCCAGGTCTCCCACATTGCAGATGGATTCTTTACCAGCTGAGCCACCAGGGAAGCCCAACACTGGAGTGGGTAGCCTATCTTTCCTCCAGAGGATCTTCCCCCAGGAACTGAACCAGGGTCTCCTGCATTGCGGGCAGATTCTCTACCGGCTGAGCTACCAAGGAAGTCCTTATTCTAAACAGTGTGTTCTAAACCTAAATACATTCAACTATTTCATGTTTCATTCTTATCAGACAAGATAATTAAAATATTTTTTTAAGAAACCATCCACAGACAGACATTCACACAATTATTAGTATAAGCCATCTTTTTAGGAAAAAAGATCAATTAATAGATCAAACTTAAAATCTGGCTTGTTTTATTCTTCCATGGGAATTCTGTCTATCTGGAAAGATGACCGTATGAAATAAGTACTTTTTCTTTCCTAAAACACTAGTTGTTCAGCAATTTCCATAGATATTCCTGCTTTCTTCTCTGCTGCTTTTATAATTTCATCAGGAGCTAAGGATATCTTGCATTTTATACTTTTCTTAGTGAACTGTAAGTTATTTGAAAGCGAGTGTATATTTTCTTTCTCCTTTGTTATACGTAGAGAAAATGGTGAATGGTTTTCTGCCACTCAAGGTATGAAAACATATATTAGCAAAAGAGATGAAGAAGACTAAATGCATGCTTAGCGCTGCTGTCTTAATGTGTTTATTAAATCTGTAAAAGCAGAGTGTCTGTCACATGTCAATCAAACTCAGCATTGGCATACAAAAGGGAATAAGATGGTATCCCCACACTCAACTTCAATGTAGAAGACATTAAGGTAAAACTGTAATACAGTAGGGTACATTCTATCATAATAAAAAACAAAATAATAGGAGTAAAGGTACATGAAAATTTTGAATTCTTATGTACCAGAAATCAATCCATACTGAAGTGCATTTGACATACATGATTTCACTTTATTCCAAAACTATCCCAAAGACATAGGCTTTAATTTTGTACAAAGTTAATAAACAGAAGGTGTACCATGATGAAAGCTACACATTTGTTTTTTAAGTCATTTTTGTTTGCACTGGGTCTTTGCTGCTGTGTGTGGGCTTTCTCTTGTTGCAGAGAGCGGGGGTTACTCTCTAGTTATGGCACACAGGCTTCACATTGCAGTGGTTTCCCCTGTTGCAGAGCCAGGGACTCTAGGGCACATGGCTTCAGTAGCTCTAGCTTACAGGCTCTAGAGCACAGCCTTGATAGTTGTTGTACACAGGCTTAGGAGCTCTGCGGCATCTGGGATCTTCCTGGATCAAGGATCGAACCTGCGTCACCTGCACTGAGCCACCGGGAAAGCCCATAAGCTGTGAACACCTCTCTGTTCTTTCCTGTCTCTTCATTAAAGAGTTTAGGGTCCATTTAAACACAGATTAATGCCTTTAGAATGTTGGTTACTAATAAAGTGAGTGTTACAACAGTTGCTTAGAAAGAGACATCCAACTCTAACTTTGGGGGTGACTAGTGTTTTAGTAATACTTGGTGTATTATCACTATTCTATATGTTTTAGTATGTTGGGCAAATGCAGTAGTGTTGTACTTAGTGGAGGACTTCATGTAACAGAGGGCTGGGGGGATGTCAAGCTCGAAATGGAGAAACAGGCTTTGTGGACCCTGCTAAGTTTATCGTGAAAACTGTGGAGCTTCATTGTTGCAGACTGGGGAAAATTGAGGGCTGCGCAGCAGTCTTAAAGATCCCCTAAAAGAGGAAATGTCAACCCACTCCAGTATCCTTGCCAGGGAAATCCAACGGACAGAGGAGACTGATGGGCTACAATCTCTGAGGTCACAAAAGAGTCGGACACAACTGAGTGACGTAGCGTGTGCACATGCAATAGTCTTGCTGTTTGCCATACAGGACCAGCATCTCATAACCCTTTGGGAAGTGTCAAGTTTCTTTGGAAGGAATGGTGCTAAAGCTAAAACTCCAGTACTTTGGCCACCTCATGCAAAGAGTTGACTCATTGGAAAAGACTTTGATGCTGGGAGGGACTGGGGGCAAGAGAAGAAGGGGACGACAGAGGATAAGATGTCTGGATGGCATCACTGACTCAATAGATGTGAATCTGAGTGAACTCCGGGAGTTGGTGATGGACAGGGAGGCCTGGCGTGCTGCGATTCATGGGGTTGCAAAGAGTCGGACACGACTGAGTGACTGAACTGAACTGAAGACCCAGCCTGCGGAGAAGTCTTTTCTCTTCCAGAAGGAGCCTACTGTCTTACAGCTGTGCCCATTACCCTGTGCAGGATTATTCTAACTGGCTCCTGCGTGATGGCTATCTCCAGCTTTCCAGCTGTTTTATTCAACAACACCATTTTGCCTACAGGGGCAGTTTTGAATTCACTCCTCTCACACGTACTGGATATGGGCTTCCCAGGTACTCAGTGGTAAAAAATCCACATGCAATGCAGGAGACACAGGGCCAATCCCTGAGTCAGAAAGATCCCCTGGAGAAGGGAATGGCAACCCACTCCAGTATGCTTGCCTGGGAAATCCCATGGACAGAGCAGGCTGGCAGGCTACAGTCTATGGGGTCACAAAGAGTCAGACACGACTTCATGACTAATCCACCACCACGCTTTCTGAATACAGACTATGGGTTGTTGCCTGCATCAGGTTCTGGAAACACAAAGAGTGAGACTAAGTCTTACCCTTGAAGGATCTTATGGTTTGAAGGAAGAGAAAGGATTACCCCTAGATGTGGCCAACATGGTGCTGAATGTGCTGTAAATAGTGGGCTGGAAAGGAAGCTAGGACAGAAGTCAAATACGTGGTTCAAAGAGCAGGAGCAGGCTTTCCAGAAGACACCACACTTGAGACACTGTTTGACAGAAACGTTCTTTCAGCCCTGCCTGCTGGCAGGGGCCCCTCTTCTGCCTCTGCAGAATTACTTTTTCAAGTGTCAATTATCCACTCACATCCTGCCCTGAAAGGCAGACCTGAATCAAGTGTCACTCTTCAGCTCTGTAGCTTTGCAATTTTAAAGGCGATGCATACATAATTACATCTAATTCACTCTCTTAAGTAGCCAGTGTATCGGGCATCTCTTGTAGGTCCAAATTTTACATTTCCCTGTAGTGCCAGAAGGGGTGAAGGGGCAATTGTATAAAAAACTCAGTGTGGATGTACCTGGCTTAAAACTGGCAGAGAAGAAGCCCACTTATCTTAATAAATATCTTTCAAAGGTGTAATATGATCACTTTATGAAGTAAATGGAGATACTCATGCATTTATGGCCAGGGTCAAGAGTTCAATGAAAATGGTCTTATACATCATGATGTCTTGAGTTCAAAAAGTCTTGCTATCAATAATTTTATATATTTTTTTTCCCTGATAAAGACCAGGGAAACTATATATTGGCTGGTGTGAGTCAGAGCCCAGACTTCATGTAAAGTCCATAGATTATTTTATTATCAGAACTAAGGTTAAATAATACTTCAAATGTTTAGAAAGGAATGTATTTTATTTATTTTAAACACAGGCTTCAACTTAGGAATATGTTGTCTTCCAGAAGTTCAAATTATATTACTTACTTGGCTCAGAAATAATTAGGAATGACATCATCGAGTTATGATCATATTAAGTTATCAGTGATAGGAAATCTGACCTCACTTACTTAAATTCACTTTCCCTCTTTATTTTTATACTTGATTGATAATGTTGTTAATTACAGGTGTATAGCAAAGTGATTCATATACATGTGTATATTAATACACACAAACATATGTATAATTTAACATATATATAACTATATATATATAATTTAATATATGAATATACTTTCTAGAAAGCAAGAGAGTTCCAGAAAAACATATACATCTGTTCTATTGACTACACCAAAGCCTTTGACTGTGTGGATCACAACAAACTGTGGAAAATTCTTAAAGAGATAGGAAACTAGACCACCTTACCTGCCTCCTGAGAAATTTGTATGCAGGTCGAAAAGCAATAGTTAGAACCAGACATGGAACAACAGACTGGTTCCAAATTGGGAAAGGAGTACATCAAGGCTGTATATTGTCGTGTTTATTTAACTTATATGCAGAATGCATTATGTGAAATGCCGGGCTGGATGAAGCACAAGCTGGAATCAAGACTGTGGGGAGAAATATCAATAACCTCAGATATGCAGATGACACCACCCTTATGGCAGAAATTGAAGACGAACTAAAGAGTCTCTTGAGGAAAGGGAAAGAGGAGAATGAGAAAGCTGGCTTAAAATGCAAATTAAAATTCATAAAACTGGCTTAAAATTCAGAAAACTAAGATGATGGCATCTGGTCCCATCACTTCATGGCAAATACATGAGGAAACAATGGAAACAGTGACAGACTCTATTTTCTTGGGCTCCAAAATCACTGTAGATGATGACTGTAGCCATGAAATTAAAAGACACTTGCTTCTTGGAATAAAAGACAATAAGACAAAAACACAGTAAGACAGCCTAGACAACATATTAAAAAGCAGAGACAATACTTTGCCAACAAAGCTATGGTTTTTCCAGTAGTCATGTATGGATGTGAGAGTTGGACCATAAAGAAAGCTGCTGCTGCTGCTGCTGCTGCTGCTGCTGCTGCTGCTGCTGCTGCTGCTGCTAAGTCGCTTCCATCATGTCTGACTCTGTGCGACCCCATAACGGCAGCCCACCAGGCTCCCCCGTCCCTGGGATTCTCCAGGCAAGAATACTGGAGTGGGTTGCCATTTCCTTCTCCAGTCCATGAAAGTGAAAAGTGAAAGCGAAGCCGCTCAGTCCTGTCTGACTCGCAACAACCCCAGGGACTGCAGCCTACCAGGCTCCTCTGTCCATGGGATTTTCCAGGCAAGAGTACTGGAGTGGGTTGCCATTGCCTTCTCCAAAAGAAAGCTGAGTGCCGAAAAATTGATGCTTTTGAACTGTGGTGTTGGAGAAGACTCTTGGAAGTCCCTTGGACTGTAAAGAGATCCAACCAGCCAATCCTAAAGGAAATCAATCCTGAATATTGGAAGGACTGATGCTGAAGTTGAAGCTCCAATACTTTGGCCACCTGATGCGAAGAGCTGACTCATTTGAAAAGACCCCAATGCTGGGAAAGATTGAAGGCAGGAAAAGAAGGGGATGACAGAGGATGAGACGGTTAGATGGCATCACCAACTCAACGGACATGAGTCTGAGCAAGCTCTGGGAGACGGTGAAGGACAGGGGGTTGCAAAGAATCAGACGTGACTCAGCAACTAAACAATAAAAACTGAATCACATTTCTGTATACCTGTAATTAACACATTATTGGTATGTAAATTACTTTCAGGTTGTTCCTCATTATTGTTAGTTACAAGATATTGAATATAGTTCCTTGTGCTACACAGTAGGACCTTGTTGTTTAGCTCTTTTATATATAGCAGTGTGGGGTCTCAAAGAGTCTGATGTGACTGAGCAACTAGCACTACAACTGCAACGGTGTATATGTTAATCCCAAACTTCTAAAACATCCCTCATCCCCACCTTTTCACTTTTGTGACCGTGAGTTCATTTTCTATGTCTATATGTCTATTTCTCTTTCATAAATAATTTCATTTGTATCATTTTTTAGATTCCACTTGTAAGTGGTATAATACAGTGTTTGTCTAACTTCACTTAGTATGATAACCTCTAGGTCCATCCTTGTTGCTACAAATTTGCATTATTTCATTCTTTTCCATGGTTGAGTAATATTTCATTGCATATATGCACCACATCATCTTTATCCACTTATGTGTCAATGAACATTTAGGTTGCTTACTTGTCTTGACTATTGTAAATAGTGCTGCTATGAACATTGAGGTGCATGTATATTTTTGAATTATGGGTTTTTCTCCATACGTTTTTCCAGGACTTGAATTTCTGGATCATACAGTAGTTCTATTTTTAATTTTTAAAGGAAACTTCCTACTGTTTTTCAAAGTGTGGCTATACTAATTTTATTGCACCAGACCCTCTTAATGAGAAGATAATCTCAGACTCTCTCTCCTTTCCTTAAATCTTTAGTACTTGCCCACTGAGTCCTCCACCCATCAACTTACTTTTATAATAAAAAAAAAGAGAAAAAGAAAAAAATCTAGTCATAAGAGGACCATGCCGTCTTCCCACTATTGGTTGCACAGCCTGAGCTTCGCGAGTATGCTGTTTTTTTCTCATAGAGACAGGAGAGTGCACTGGCCTCCATCCCCCCACTTCTTCTCAGGATGCTCCCCCTTGTTCCTTTGGAAGAAGGTCCTGTAGTATTGCTCTTCTGCAACCAATATCTCTTCCTCTCCCACTCATTGCATCTGTATCCTACACATGTCTGAATACCATCTAATTTTAAAACATTTTGATGCTGCTACCAATACCACTGTACTGAACGTATAGAGCTCATTTTCACAGCAAAATTTCCTTTAAAAAAGTCATCAGTACTAGCTACTGACATCTCTTTACCTCCAAGCAAGTTCCTGTTCACACCAGCCCAGTGGAATACCTCCTTGAAGATTACTTACATCTCACATTTTGCCAGTGTCAATGGGCAGTTTTCCATCCTCATCATCCTTGAACTCCNTTTAAAAAAGTCATCAGTACTAGCTACTGACATCTCTTTACCTCCAAGCAAGTTCCTGTTAGCACCAGCCCAGTGGAATACCTCCTTGAAGATTACTTACATCTCACATTTTGCCAGTGTCAATGGGCAGTTTTCCATCCTCATCATCCTTGAACTCCAACACTAACTGACCTGGTTGAGTACCAACTGAATGTCAGAAACTTTCTCCCCACTAGGTTCACAAACCTCTAATCTCTTGGTTTTCCTTCTCCCTAAGTGACAATTCTTCACCCTTTCTGCTTGCTTCCATCCTACTTGACTTCTAAATGTCGCCACAAGCAAATATTTTCCCCTCTATTCTCTTTTATTTTTGACTTAAACTTCCTTCTTGGAAAACCTCATCCCTGTGTGCTGTGTTCAGTTGTGTCTGATCCTTTGTGACCCTTTGGACTGTAGCCCACCAGGCTCCTCTGCCTGTAGGATCCTCTAGGCAAGAATACTGGAGTGGGTTGCCATGCCCTCCTGCAGGAGATCTTGCTGACCCATTTTTCTCCTTGCTTCCATCCTACTTGACTTCTAAATGTTGCCACAAGCAAATATTTCCCCCTCTATTCTCTTTTATTTTTGACTTAAACTTCCTTCTTGGTAAACCTCATCCCTGTGTGCTGTGTTCAGTTGTGTCTGATCCTTTGCGACCCTTTGGACTGTAGCCCACCAGGCTCCTCTGCCCGTAGGATCCTCTAGGCAAGAATACTGGAGTGGGTTGCCATGCCCTCCTGCAGGAGATCTTGCTGACCCAGGGATCGAAACTGAGTATCCTTCATTGCAGCCAGATTTTTAACCCATTGAGCCACTGGGGAAGCCATCAACCCTACCCATGTCTTTTAAATACTATGCATACACGGATGACTCCTGTGCTAAAGTCTTCAGCCCAGAGCCCTCTCCGTCTGCCTGATCAGCATCTCCACTTGGGTGTCGAAGCCTAACATGCTTTCCCTATGCCCTAAGTCTTCCTTAGCGTATTAGGGAGAACCACCTCCACTGATTGCTGAGATCAATGATCCTCAGTCTCACTCTTTCCCTTCCATCTTTCATGGTCCATCAGTTAACTCCCACAGTTTTCACCATCTCCCCTAACAGGATCCATCTTTCATGAGTTATTATAAGAACATTGCACTTTAACTCCTTTCCTCTGCTTTAGGCTCCATCCATTTCAGTCCTCCATATAGGAGCCCAGAGATGTGTCTCTTCATCTATATCAGTTCAGTTTAGTCACTCAGTCATGTCCGACTCTTGGCTACCCCATGAATCGTAGCACGCCAGGCCTCCCTGTTCATCACCATCTCTCGGAATTGACTCACGTCCACCGAGTCCGTGATGCCATCCAGCCATCTCATCCTCGGTCGTCCCCTTCTCCTCCTGCCCCCAATCCCTCCCAGCATCAGAGTCTTTTCCAATGAGTCAACTCTTCGCATGAGGTGGCCAAAGTACTGAAGTTTCAGCTTTAGCATCATTCCTTCCAAAGAAATCCCAGGGCTGATCTCCTTCAGAATGGACTGGTTGGATCTCCTTGCAGTCCAAGGGACTCTCAAGAGTCTTCTCCAACACCACAGTTCAAAAGCATCAATTCTTTGGCGCTCAGCCTTCTTCACAGTCCAACTCTCACATCCATACATGACCACTGAAGAAACCATAGCCTTGACTAGATGGACCTTAGTCGGCAAAGTAATGTCTCTGCTTTTGAATATGCTCTCTAGGTTGGTCATAACTTTTCTTCCAAGGAATAAGCGTCTTTTAATTTCATGGCTGCAGTCACCAGGCAGATTCTTTACCTCTAGCACCAACTCTAGCCTAGAATGGCCCAATAAAGTCCCTGTGAAAATGGAATGTTCTGTACCTGCACTGTGCTTCGTGGTGGCCACTTGCTACACGAGGTGCCCTGATGCTGGAAATGTGGCTGGTGTGGCAGAGGAGCTGAACTTCCAATTTTATTTCTTTTGAATTCACTTGAAGGGTAAATAGCCACTTGTGGTGGGTGATATGGTACATAACGGCTGTTATAGCTCCCGTTTCTCATCTTACCCACTGTGTGACCTCCTTGTGAGTCATCTGACATTTCTGAGCCCTGTTTATTACAATTAAGTGGCTGCGCTGAGTAATAATAGTCTCAAGTAGCTTTTCATTTCTGACATTCTAGGATTCAAGTGATTATTTTATGCACGCATGAAAGAAATAAAGGCTTTTTCTTATAAAGGAAATTCTCTTCTTCTGCAGAGGTTCAGAGAGAGGAAGTACTTGCTCAAGGTCACAGAGAAGTAAGTGTCAGACTCTGGATTCAGTGCTCTTTCCAATTCCTCCAGCACTGGGTATATTTGGGCTGCAAATTCTGTACTATCTTTGGTCTTAGGGCAGGCTACCCTGGGATCAGAGCCTGCCTGTGCTCCACCGAGCTCTCCCAGGCATGATGAGGCCCAGACCGGCCTAATCCAGGCAGGAGATGCTGTATCTCACTCCTTCCCCAGGGGCCAGCACGCCCCTCCTGGGGGTCCTAGCCTGTTGGGAGCCCGCAGAAGGTCACTGGTGCATCGCATGGTGGCTCTGCCTGACGAGAAGCACAGAGACTGGTTTCCAGGCACAATCTCTACACCTTCGGGGGTGTGTATATGGGTGTGTGTATGTGCAGGACACAGGGAGATGCGAGCTGAGCCCTGGAGTCACTGTACACTTGGCCTTAAGAAAATGGTCCAGCAGGTTTTAAAAAGATGCTTTTAAAAAAAACGTAGCCATTGAAAGCCTGTGACCAGCTGCAGCATGGTGTTCAGGAAGAGCATTAATTCTCACTGCCAACTCTTGTCAGCATTTTTCTTGCCTGGCAAACTCACAAATACTCACACATGCGCTCACAAGTACAAGTGGGGAACGCTCTGTAGGCAAATTTAGAAAGGAGCCATCTGAGGGCCGTCAGCTTGGAGAAAAACAACCTGGTAATTTCCCATCCTCTTACTGGCCTTGACAAGGGCTCTATCGGAATGTGTCCTTGCCTTGGGTTGTACAGGATTTTTTGTTAAACTTATTGTTGCTTACCTTTTTAAACTCTTAAAGACCTTAACAGGCTCTGGCATATGGTGGAGAAATAAATCTTCAGTGATGGTAGAGCTCAGATCAGCAATGGAGGTTTTCATCAAGGGCTACCCATGAGGGCGCACTCCTGGGCAGGGGATTCAACCTGGTTTTCAGCCTCTGAATGAACTCTGACCACACTGACCTTGGGTTCCTAAGTCTGTACCCATTTCTTCTATTATGAGATAAGGGAACACCCTCTCTCAGAAGTCACCTCCCCGGACCTGAGCTGGGGAGAGACTTCTTGGTGAAATAGGTATAAACTCCAGCTTCAGAGTGTTTGTAATTTAACACCAAATAAGAAACACAATTCAATCAGTGCTGGGCCTTTATATCTCATACTGCAAAGGAATCACTGCTTAACTTTTCCTTTCGTCCCACCCCAAAACCAACGCCTCGCTCTTCACAGAACTTTCTTGTGAGCTGTTAATTTCTGCAGAGATTTTTTGGGCAATAGTTAATGATACAGGAGTGTTCAATGGGATTGTCAGTTACTGTAGATGGCTACACGCTAATGGGCGGGTGCCCCTGGCGCATTTGTCATGTAGGCAGACTTTGCTTTGGGCACCAACCCACTTCCCTCACCACCTCCCTTTATTCAAAACCTACCACTCCTCTCGCCTTTTCCCACGGCCCGCTGCTCAGCTTGCTGCCTGATGAACTGGTTCTCGCTGACTGTTAATAAGCACTAGGGTCCCTCCCTCAGTTTGAGCATTTTACCAGCTGGTAATTTTTGTGCTGAAGGAGCTGCTGTCTGGATCCCAGGGGTGGAGACTAGAAAGGCCCAGGAATAAACAGGAAAAAAACAGAGGTGGAGTAGGGGGAAGAGTTTGCAGCCCAACAGATCAGGCTATGAGGTCAACTGCAAGATCTGTGAGCCGGGCACATGGCTTTGCTTTAGTTTCCTCAAGGGTCCTCAAGAGCTCCTTGCAGTGGTTCAGTCAGGCGCGTGTGCAAAGTGGCCAGGTACGCAGACTCTGTTAGAAATGAGCTCTGAGAGGCTGGGGGCAGGTTTGTTTGTTCACTGCTCCCCAGGCCCCCAGTGATGGAGATGCTTGCTCACACCTGGATGCTGAGCGAGTGGAGGAGACCCACAGGGGAGGGTGCCTCTGGCTTGCATCCCTCCCTCTGAATGCGGGGCCTGGGCTCCCAGGGTGACCGCTGAGCTTTATGACCAGAGCTCTGCCCGCCCCCATGTGGCGAGCAGGTCTCCCCTGATTGTGGCATCAATCCTGCCATTGCCCAGGGTGTTCTGTGGCCAGAACCAGGGCAGCCATGGTGGGGTTTTGAGGTTGGTTTAGGGGAAAAAATAAAAGAAACATGGTAAGGACTGAACAATAGATCATCTTCACATTTCGAGAGACCAGAAGGCTCTTGAAGCTGGGATAGGGTCCATGCAAGAATGGGAATGAATGAATGAATGAATCCTGAATGAAAATCCTCCATTCCAGAGAGGGCCAGTCCCTGAACTTCCTGAGCCTGAATTCCAACTGGAAGAGAGGGCACTTCTTAGGGAGACAGGGAAGGTCCTGGCTGAACTGGTGGACAGACATGCAGCTCCTCCATTCTTGCCTTGGCCTAGCTGGCCTAGGTGGTACTTAACCTGTTCTTTGGAGATTCTCGGTTGGAGTCTTGTGTCCGAGAAGCTGGGGGGCCAGTTTTCGCTGCATGAAGCTGTTGTGGCACCATTCCTTAGCTCTTCTCTTCCTGAACTCCTGAACCTCCAACCCCCTCCCCTCCACCTGCCTCCAGCCAGGGCCACTGCATGCTGAGGTCCTTTCAGAATCACTGGAACTGGTCACACCTCTCATCTTTGTCCCCTCACAGGCACTGGGCTCTGTTTACCTCCATCCCTGCCCCAAATCACACACCCATCAAAGGCATCAGGGATGGAAAGCTGGTGTTTGAACAGTTGAACAGATATATAGACGTAGTCACAGAAAAGAGAGCAACCAAGGAAAAAACTGTAGGGACTTCTCTGGCAGTTGGGTGATTAAGGCTCCACGTTCCCAAATGCACAGGTTCTATCCTTGGTCGGGGAACTAAGATCCCGCATCCCACACAGCATGCATAGAAACAAATTTTAAAGAATTGTGGCAATGATTTGTTTTTCTGAGAACTGACTGAGGGTAGACATTGCTGCAGGGCTTCCCAGTGGCTCAGCGGTAAAGAACCTGCCTGCAGTGAAGAAGATGCAAGAGACATGGGTTCAGTCCCTGGGTTGGGAAGATCCCCTGGAGGAGGGCATGGCAACTCACTCCAGTATTCTTGCCNCTGACTGAGGGTAGACATTGCTGCAGGGCTTCCCAGTGGCTCAGCGGTAAAGAACCTGCCTGCAGTGAAGAAGATGCAAGAGACATGGGTTCAGTCCCTGGGTTGGGAAGATCCCCTGGAGGAGGGCATGGCAACTCACTCCAGTATTCTTGCCTGGAGAATCCCATGGACAGAGGAACCTGATGGGCTACAGTCCGTGGTATTGCAAAGAGTCAGACATGACTGAAGTGACCGAGCGTGTGTGCACAGACTGCTGTAGCCAAGAGATACCTGTGCTGCGGGGCAAGGTAGGAGTGTGGGTGTCATAAAACGTTCACATCACTGCTGCAACTGCATAGAACATAGACTCTATTTTCTGTGACACATGAAATCTTTTCACTACCTTCTAGGAACCAGGAAGGAGCAAGCTTCACACTTGCTCATGCATGGTGGCTCAGCCGCTTCTGTCTTCTGGACGACTCCAGCTCCCTGTTTCCTCTCCCTTCTCCCGCTCCTCTCCCAAATGGCATCTGGAAGCTTCTGAGACCTGGTGCTGGCTGGGAGAGGGTTCTGGGACCCTCACTGGACTCTGCTGCAGAGCAATGGGGCTGGCCGGGCTTCTGGAATGGTCAGCAGAGGGACATTGGTGCTGTTCGGCCTTTGGGGGAGCCATGCTGGCTTTAGCGCTGGTGTATATGCTGTGCTAATTCACTTCAGTTGTGTCCGACTCTTTGAGACCCCGTGGACTGTAGCCCGCCAGGCTCTTCTGTCCATGGGAATCTCCAGGCAAGAATATTGGAGTGGGTTGCCATGCCCTCCTCCAGGGGATCTTCCCAACCTGGGGATCAAACCAGGGACCCTTATGTCTTCTGCATCGGCAGGCGTGTTTTTTACTGCTAGCACCACTTGGGACACGCCCTGTTCGTCCACTCCCAGGCCACACACAATCCTCCAAGGGAAGCAGGGAATCCAGGGGTGTTGCCTCGGGCTCACCTAGATGCCACTTTTGTTCATGACGGCCCTGCAGTCCTGGGGGTGCTGCATCCGCTGACACCAGGGTTTCTCTGAGAGGCTTGCGACTTGCCCAGGCTGTTCTGAGAGACAAAGCTTCAGCCCCTTGCTCACACCTGTCCCGGTGTTTCCAGCCTCTTCAGACCCTCATGGCTCAGTGGGAGGGGCATGCCTGGAGGGTGCAGGGCGAGGACCCTGTGAATGGCGTCCACGTTCTTCATCTCCTTCTTTTTTCAGTTTCTGCTGGGGCGGAAGGGACTGGCTTTCCACTTACTCTTCCTTTCTTCCACCGATGGCCCCACTGATATTTTTCTGCTTACTGTTTGCAGAAGGCTCGCAGTCTAGCCTCAGCGGCCAAAGGGCTATTGCCCTAAGCTGGAAGACCCTGTGGACCTGGGGGTTGAGGCTTGGTTTCTGATACGTCCCTGGGGTGTAGAGTCCTCTTGGATCTCCAAAAAGCCCAGCTTCCAACACTACTGATGAGCGTCTCCGGACTCCCTTTTTCTCTTGACAAACCCGGACCCCTCCTAACCCTCTCTGAGAAAACAGCCGAAGGAGCCACACACCAGAGAAAGCATAGATGTGGGGATTTGACACGCTGGCCTTGCTGGGGTGTGGAGAGGGTGGTGGGGACCTCAGCTCCCTGAGCGCCCAGCTGCGCCCCCTCCCGCCTCCCCACCTCACCTTCACTCACTCCACACGCTCCAGCCACGCTGTCCTCTTTTTGGCCCCTGGACACGCAAACCTACACCAGGGTCCTTCCAGGCAACCCTTCCCTGCACCTGGGCTGCTTCTCCTCCAGCTGCTCACAAGGCCTGCTTTTTCTTATTCACTCCTTCGACATGTTCTTATTGGACCCTTAGCAATGATCAGACACCACTGTGCTAGGTGCTGGGATTTTGGTGGGCAGCAACAGGAACCTATGATTTAGAAATGCATGCATGCTAAATCGTTTCAGTTGTGTCCGACTCTGCAACCCTATTGGACTGCAGGGTTCCATAAGATTCCTCTGACAATGGGATTCTCCTGGCAAAGATACTAGAGTGGGTTGGCTTGCCCTCCTCCAGGGGGACTTTCCCGACCCAGGGATGAAACCAGAGTCTCTTATGTCTCTTGCCTTGGCAAGAGGGTTCTTTACAACTAGTACCACCTGGGAAGCCCATGATCTAGAAAGAGGTGGGGGGATGATTCATCCCGTGGGCAGACGTGCACGTTCAGCTGTGGTAAGTGCAGGAAGGACAAGGACGTGTCCTTGCTGTGAGGCTTGTAACAGAGGAAGCTGATGGAGCTGCTTTTCCTAAGAAAGTGGTGATGAAACTGAGATCTAAAGGAGAGGGAGGAACAGACTGGGTGAAGAGGGGAGGAAATAGTTGGTATAAAGGCCTTGAAGTGGGAGTGGAGGGAGGTGCATGGCCAGGACAAAGGACTGAGGGATTGCGATGGGGCAGAAGTCGTGAGCAGAGGGTGGCGAATCTGGCCTTAAGCTGGTCTGTGGCCCATCCACGGCTGCGTTCACTGAGTGTGCATCTCAGTATCTCAAATCCATGCCCTTGTCTCCCTCCCCAGCAAAACACTGCTGACCTCTACTGACTGAGTCTGAGGGATGTTTTAAGGGATGCTCTGGCTTCTCAGAGCAGCATTTGACCGCTTCTTTCTCAAGGCTCCCACAGTGCAGTCTCTTTTGTTTTACCCCCTTCCTTTCTTTTCTTTACTTTTAATTTATCTTTTGGTCTTAGTTCTGGACCAGGGACTGAACTTGGGTCCCCTTCATTGGAAGCGTGGAGTCTTAACCACTGAACGCCAGGGAAGTCCCCTACCCACTTCTTTTCTGACAGACGCCTTTTTCCTCTTGTGTGATTGTCCTCCTCTACCCGCGACCAGCTGCTGAGCTCTGGAGCTCCTCCACGCCCTGTTCCCCGGCTGCTCACTCCCTGTCTGGGCGATCGGGCAATTCTCTCCACGTGGTGGCTCCAACCAGTACTTAAACAGATGAGTCACACGTTTTATCACCCAGACCTGTCTTCTGAACTCTGGCTGTTTATTTAATATTTCCATTTAGAGGTCACCAAGGCTCTTCCCATCTCAACATGTGTCCAAAACCAAACTTAGGATCTTTTTCTCTAAATCCTGTCTTCCTCCAGACCAGGGTCTGTCTCAGGGCCCTCCATTCCCCTTACACAAGCTGGAGATCTAGAAGCTCCTCGACGTCTTCTTTGTTAGCATCCCTGTATCCAGCTGATCACTGCATCTGGAGATATTACCTCCTGAGTATCTATTGCTCAAGTTCACTCCTCTTCACCACCGCCAGCTGGGGCCAGATCACCATCAGGTTCTGCTCTGACAGTCACTCCGGCAGCTTCTTAACTGCTGTCCACCCTCCATTCTTGCTCCTCCCAACTTACTGTCCTCTCTGCTGCCAGGTGGAGCTCTGAAACATACATCAGAGCAGCTCAGATCGCATAAGCATGCCTGCTCAGTTGCTCAGTCACTAAATCGTGTCCAACTCTTTGTGACCCCATAAACTATAGCCCACCCAGCTCTCTGTCCATGGGATTCTCCAGGCAAGAAGACTGGAGCGGGTTGCCATTTCCTTCTCCCGGTGATCTTCCCAACCCAGGGATCGAACTCTTGTCTCCTGCATTGGCAGGTGGCATCTTTACCTCCAAGCCACCACACACCACGTGTACCCCCAGTCTTATCTTTCTTCGGGTTCTTATTCCTCTTAGGAGCAAGACAGACCTTCAGTAACAAGTCCCTGCCTGGTTTTGAGCAACCTCTCACACCACTCTCTCCTTCCTGCCTGCACGGATGATTTCAGTGGAATTTGTGGGGCATGTTGACCTTGCTACTTGGACGTGGGAAGCTCACCATCACATTGACAACCCTCTCTTGAACCTTATAAGCTTCAGTTAATAAGAGGAGCTTGGCTTTTCATCCTTGGAATGCATATACTCCCTAAGGAGCCTGAGACCCCCTGCATGTTATCACAAGCTAATTGGTTCCGCTTAAGGGATATATTTTGTGTAAAGGATGACCTATTTTCAAAATGCAGATTTGCCTGATTCCCTTTGATGATGAGACTAGGATCCAGGATATTCCCAGGAAAAATCACTCTTGAGAAACCCTGCCTGTTTCTCTACAGATCCCTTTGTTTTCTCATTGTAGCCACGGGAATAAAGAAATCTTCTCTTGCCGGGGAATCCAGCTCGCTGTGGACTGGTTCAGGGACAGAGGACACACCTACATCAAAGTTTTTGTCCCCTCCTGGAGGAAAGAGCCACCGAGGTCTGACGCCCCGATTAGAGGTATGCTCGAGCGGCTGCACTCTCAAGATACACTGCACACCCTTCCTCCGCAGCACTCCCCACAGTTGCAATCAGCTGTCTGCTTATGTTTGTTGATGGTGTCTGTCTTCCTTGCTGAACTCTAAGCTCCATGAAAGCACGAATGAAGCCCTAGCACCTAGTGTAATATCTAGTGTCGCAGGAGCCTAATAGTTGTTGAACAGGCGATTGGGCGTATTTACTCTTTTAGTGTGAAAGATTAAGTTTTGAAAATAACTATTTTGTAACTTTTAACATTCTGCAGAAAAAGTTGGTCTGCTTCCCACCCCTAATAGAGTATAGGAAATGAAAGAGACATCCATTTGGTCCACTGAATATCTAGTCCAATCTCTTCATTAAAAAAGAAAAAGGAAATCGGCATCCAAGGAATTCTTTATTTTTAATTCTTACATCAGCTAGGACTATTTTAAGCTACGAAGAACAGAATAAGTCATTTAAATAAACAGGTTTTTTGTTTGTTTGTTTGTTTGTCTGGCTGGCTTTCTTATAAGAAGGGGTCCCATCCCGAGATATTACCGGTGTTGAGTCAGCCATGTTAGCGATGGTATGACTGACCTCTAGTGATCCTGGGAGGTTTCATTGAGTTTTCCTTCCAGTCTTTTAACTGAAAGTTTTTGGTTTTGTTTTCAGTTCTATCAGTGTCAACCAATTGCTTCTTCTTCTCTTTCTGATTCCATTTTAAATGAAATGCTATTCTTGTTTTATAGTATCTTCTTGAATATTCCTATACTAATACAGACTTTGAAAAAGTTCTCCGAAGGTCCATGAATCATATTTCTTTTCTCTGATTCTCTTTGTTCCCTTCTCTTTTTCTCTCTGTGCTGTTAAATCTTCCCAAAAGTCTGGTGATCCTCTGCTTGTTAGTGTTTACTTGTGAATAAAGAACCAGACTGGTTAAATATACACCTGTGCAATTTCCATAGACCTTCTCTCCTGGTATTTGGAACTTTCCCCCAAAGTCAAGGCTGACCTTTGACTATGTTGACCAGCAGAGTTTGCTTCATTGCATCCTGCATGCAACAGGCAAGAGGCAGCTGTTGGAACTGGAAGTGGCATTGCCACAAGGGTGATGTTTTACTGT
The DNA here is from genome assembly GCA_006410675.1 of Oreotragus oreotragus. Taxonomy (NCBI): domain Eukaryota; kingdom Metazoa; phylum Chordata; class Mammalia; order Artiodactyla; family Bovidae; genus Oreotragus; species Oreotragus oreotragus. The sequence continues at coordinate 115,716 of SJYX01022871.1, read as the reverse complement.
AAGAAGTCAAAGGCCTCCTCCTTTGTAGTTATGTCTTCACTTCCCTTATAGAGTCGGGGACAGGAAAGGGTGGATGGGGCTGCCCCATAGTAACCCTTCAGTTAATCATCTGACTTCTCCCCACTCTCCACTCCTGCTGGAAAGCGGGGCTTTGCAGAGAACAGGCTCCACCTCTGCTTCAGCCTCTGTACACATTCGGGGGTTATGGCTCCCTCTGTAATGTAGGATCAGTATAATCCTACCTGCTTTCTGTCTTCCTAAAATTTATCAAAATTTGGTATTGCTCGTGTTTTTTTTTTTATGTGATTTTTAATGTGATTATGGATCTCTTCCCCCTTCTGTACTTTTTCACTGCTTTTTCAATGAGATTATGAGAAGCCGGGGAACGAACATTTGTGTTCATCATGGACCTCTCATTCCAGATTACTCTTTGTGGTCTGAATGTGGAGGATGGTGGCTTTCAACAGTTGTGCAATATTGTGCAATATATATTATGCAACACAGAATGGGTAAAGTGTAGGGAATTCAGTTTGGGGTAGGGAAGAATTTTTAAACAAGCCACAAAAAGTGTCAGGAGATGGGAAAGAGTCATAAATTTGCCTACATTAAAATAAAAACTTCTGTTCATTAGTAGATACCACAAAAACAAGAGAATGAAAAGACAAGCCTCAGACTGGGAGAGGCCACACATCACATATTCCTGATGAAGGATTACAGTCCAGAATCTACGGGGAACTTCTCCAAGCTAGTAAGACTGAAAGGACAGATAGAAATATGTGCTGAGGCATGAATAAGCCTTTGACGGAAAATGCAAATGGCCAATAAACATATGAAGAGATGTTCAGTTGTATTAGTAACCAGAGAAATGCAAAATAAAACCACAAGAGGCTACTTTATACTCTATCTATCTATCCCCAATCTGTATATAGATCGGGAAAATTTTAAAAACCTGCAAATGTCAAGTGCTGGCAACTTCATCTTAGATGTGTTGAGTAGTAACTTGATATAAGTACTTTGGAAAATGATTCAGCATTGTCTCGTAAGGCAGCTTTCCCTACAAGTCAGCAGTATCACTTCTTAAGACAGACCCTGGAGAAATCCCTGTCTCCTGTACAGGGAGACTTCTGTGCAAAACTGACAACCTTGACATGGCCAGACCTCCCCCACACAATGTTCAACGAAGAAACAAATTGCATAGGATATATGCATGAGGACTCTATTCATGTAAAGTCTGGAGATTCATAATCACGTTGGAAATAATCCTTTTGAAGGCTACATATGTATGCATCCTAAAAAGTAAAAACAAGGGAATTATAAATACAAAGTTCTAAAAACTGGGTTATCTTAAAGGGAGTGGAGGGAGCTGCAATGGGGACTTCAAAGCATGAACTGTGCTCTGTTTTTCAAAGGGAGTGCTGCACACATGGCATTTAACAAATTAATTATAAATTTAAATTGAAGTATAATTGACTTACAGTGTTATATTAGTGGGCTTCCTATAATGGTAAAGAATCCACCCACACTGCAGAAGACATAGGTTCAGTCCCGGAGTGAGGAAGATCCCCTGGAGGAGGGCATGGCAACCCGCTCCAGTATTTTTGCCTAGAGAATCCCATGGACAGGAGCCTGGCGGGCTACAGTCCACAGGGCCGCAGAGTCAGACATGACTGAGCACAATTACATTAGTTTCAGGTACACGGCATAGTGACTTGATATTTTTATTCATTACAAGGTGATCATCATGCGCACAAGTAATTGTTTAAAGCGATTTTTGTGCCATTTTATGCATTATGCACTTTTTAAAAGTCTGGGAACCATGTCATATAGCAACGGACTTAGACTTGAGGGGAGAAACGATTTGCGAAGAACATGCTCACATTTTTCCACACTGGGAGTAACCGTTTCATGTGGAAGGAATTTCTTTTGTCTCCAAATTCGAAGCTAAGATCCCAGAGTCGACCTTCCAGGTATGCAGATTTTAGCTCCTGTTAAGAGACCTTGTAATGCCTGCACCGCCTGAGACATACTCCGTCCTCCCAGGTTTCCTGGGGGCCCGCCAGCCCCACATGGACTGGTTCAGTCTCCCCCCAGACGCAGTGAGGCAGGTGCAGGAGTCATTTTCCTTATTTTATAATGTAAAACTTGATGTTCAGAGAGGGGCAAAGCACCGCACTGTCAAGTGTTAGCCACTCAGTCGCGTCTGACTCTGCAATCATGGACTGTAGCCTGTCCGGCTCCCCTGTCCCTGGGATTTCCCAGGCAAGAATACTGGAGTGGGTTGCCACTTCCTTCTCCAGGGCATCTTCCCGCCCCAGGGACCAAACTTGAGTCTCCTCCTTGATGTAGATGGAGGTGGGGGGAGGGGGAAGAAGCGGGGAGGAGGGGGGCCATCGGCGAGGAACCTGGAGTTGCCGGACCTGCCCCGGGTCTGAGGCTGGTTCTGGGCGTGGGGAGTCCCCCTCCCCGGAGAAGATGCTCCACGCGGTGCCCGCTGCGGTCTGCAGAGCAGCACGTGCTGGAGGAGCTGGAGAGGCAGGCGGTGCTGGTGTACACGCCGTCCCGCAAGGTGAGCGGCAAGCGTGTGGTGTGCTACGACGATCGCTACATCGTGAAGGTGGCCTACGAGCTGGACGGCGTCATCGTCTCCAACGACAACTACCGCGACCTGCAGGGCGAGAATCCCGAGTGGAAGTGGTTCATCGAGCAGAGGCTGCTCATGTTCTCCTTCGTGAGCGACCGGTCAGTGGTGCCCGCGGGCTTCCAGGGTGCGTGGGGCGCGGGCGGAGACCGGCAGAAACCGCCCCAACCAGCTCGGGCCGCGGGCTCAGTCACAGGCTCTAAGATCGCCCCCCCTCCCCCCCCCCGCGCCATCTCTGTCGCTCTCTCGGTTCTCCTCTCTTTCGCGATCAGCTTTCCCCTTGGGGCTGCTTTGTCCCCACTGCCTGTGACCTTTCTGTTCCCATGCCCACATCTGGCTGACCCAGCACCCAGGTGCCTGGCAGGTGTCCAGGCACGGGCAACATGCTCTTTTCTTTGGGGCTGTTTAAGATCTTGGAACTAACGGTCTTAATCAGGCTTGGTGGACATTTTCCAGAGAATCTGATTGATTTCATCTGCCCGCCTTGGGTCAGGTCTACCCCGGACCAACCAGCGACAGGGCAGTGGGTGGGACGGGGAGGGTGTGGTCAGGGTCACAAGGTACAGACCAGATAGCAGGTGCAGGACAAGGGCCTCCTGGCAGAGCTAAGGTGGGAGGAGCGATGCATGGTTGAGGAGGAAGGGGAGGAGCCTGGCCAGGTGGGCGTGGTCACAAGGTGGGACAAGGTGGGGGAGGGCACGGCCGCTGAGACCTGGCTCCCGACTCAATTTCTGTTCCAGGGATGACAGCTCGGTCCTCATTTCTGGCTCTCTCCTTGGCTGTTAAGAATGTGGTCGAGGACAAGCTGCTCAGCTCTGTGAGGGCAGGGCATGTATGTGTTTTATCTGCACGGCCCCCAGCCGGCCTGGCACACATGGGCATCCAACGGCTAGGAATAAGTTGTAGATAGTGAGTGACTGTCACTGGCTGCAGCCCTAAGGAAGGGAAGATGGGGACAGAGAGACCACACGGCCGCTGCACGCGGCAGACCAGCTCTTGACCCGGGGCCTGGGGGGCTGCGTGTGTGGTGGAAAGAGCTGGAAGCAGCAGATGAGGTTTCAAGCTGAGGCTCTGCCATTTACCAGCTGCGTGCGGTGGGCGAACTCTCAACCTCACTGGGCTGAGCTTCACCTTGAACTTAGCACACTTTGGTTTAGTCAAAGGGCTTCCCAGGTGGTGCTAGTGGTAAATAACTCACCTGCCAATGCAGGAAGCATAAGAGAGACGGGTTCTATCCCTGGGTCAGTAAGATCCCCTGGAGGAGGAAGTGGCTACCCACTCCAGTATTCTTGCCCGGAGAATCGCATGGATAGAGGAGCCTGGCGGGCTGCAGTCCATGTGGTCGCAAAGAGCCGGACATGACTGAAGCGACTCAGCACGCACGCACAGATTAGTCACTCTTACCTCTTAGGTGGAGGATCAGAGAGGACTGTACCCCGCTGAGGCTGTGGTTACTCTTAGGTCAGGCCGGGACATGTGCCTCCAGGGGGGCGCTGGTGCCCCCACTACCCCCAGGCTCACAGTCAAGGAGGCAGAGGTTAGCTCCTAAGCCCCAGGGCAGATGGTCACAGCAGCTACCCTGCAGTAACCCCCACAGTCATGTCCACATTCTCGAGGCTGGCAGCTCCCTCTTTCTGGGTCCTCCCTGGAGGAAATCTGGCATGGCTGGTCATCATGGGATCCAGAAAATCCTCACTGAGGTCTGATGGATCATGGCTGCCTCTGGCCTGGTGACAGCTCGGGGTCCAGGCCAAGTCCTCTTTGACTCACTGGCCTCCACTCAGGGCCTGCCCGGAGTTTCCCAGCTGCCAGAATGCAGAGCCTGCCGCCTGCCCGAGGGCAAGGATGCCCTCCCCGCGCCCAGGGCATGTCCACAGGGCTGTCTTGGCCCAGGTCCCGGCTGTGAGGCCCAGGAAAGAGCAGGAGGTGAAGCCTCAGGGAACTTTTAATAACTGCACTGGGTGGCTCCCCTGATTCTTGGTCAGGACCCAACTCTGAGAAGCCAGCTGTGTAGCTGGGATCTCAGCCACAGAGGCTGTCCTCGGCCAGGGATCGCCCAGCTCAGGGCTGGCCTGGTGGACGTGGTCTGCAGGGTGGGACCCCAGCATGACCCTCCACTCCTAGGGGGAAGCCAGTCTGTAAAAACAGGCCCCAGATGAGAATCCACACCCTCTCTCATGGAACCTTTGTATGACCTTCGAATGTCTCCTGGGAGTGAAAGTATTCACATAAGAAAAAAAAAAATGGATTGTGCTAAATGAGAGAGTTTCCTTTTGAGAAATGTTTTCCCCCTTGAGCTCTGGGCTCTGTGGCTGTGTTCCCTTCTTCCTTAATGCCAGGGAAGGGAAGGGGCTGGCAGGGGGCAGGGTGGTGTCAGAGAGTGACATAGTAACAATCCCTTCCTCCACTAGGGGATCTTACTGACCCAGGGATAGACCCCAGGTTTTCGGGGGGTGGGGGGTGGAGGGGGTGGAGCCCAGGCCACACCTGTATCCTCTGCTTTTCTGACCTGCTGACTGGCCTTTTAGACTCTGTAAATTTTTTATCCTGTACCTGAGAGGCCCAGAGCTGTGGGGTGACACGGGAGAAATGGAGTTCATTTGTGGCCCCGCAGAGATCTCTAGCCAGCTGTCGAGGACAGTGGAAGACAGCATGGAACCGCTTTCAGGCTAAGTCCCGTGGAGGCCTGGTGCACTTCTGCTTCATCGTTAGTGGCTAAAATCCACCTGGGAAACTGTTACAATGCAGATTCCTGAACAGCCCGAGGTTCTGTTTAAGCAGCTCTCTTGTGAGGCTCAGAGCCTGCCTTTCTCAAGGAGCTGCTGAGCGAGTCGGACGCTGATGACTCAACAGGAGAAACACCTGGATGAGTCCCGGGGCTGCTGTCCTGGGAGCTGTCCATGCTGAGCTCTGTGCCCGTCAGTGTGGACAAAGGCTGCGCGTCTCTAACACGCTGCAACTCCTGGGTGGGAGAAAGAGCCCCGAACCGAGAGGCCAGGCCAAAGCCAGGCCTGGTGCTGCCCTCCTCCCCCTCCACCAGGTGCCAGCGGTGAGTTTCTGTGTGGCTTGCAGTCACCCACCCCATGCTTGTCTTCTAGGTTCATGCCTCCTGATGACCCGCTGGGGCGTCGGGGACCCACCTTGAGCAGCTTCCTGAGCAGGAAACCAAAGGCTCCAGAGCCGTCCTGGCAGCACTGCCCCTACGGTGGGTAGCGCCCCGCATCTGTGGGTGCATTCAGGCCAGAAGTGCTGGCTGGCTGGCCAACAGCATGGGTTCTAGCCTGGGTTCCGATATTTCATGTTTCTAGAAAGGTGTAAGGTGATATAGGTCACGTCCCATGTGTATTAATAAGCAGATGAAGAATACGGAGGCTCTGTGTGCATGTATACCGTATACATCGCATGATTCATCCGTAATTCACGTCTTGGCAAATGTATCTAACAGATGAGAAGGCTGTTATTGTATCTGATGTGTAGTGTTGCTAAAAATAAGCCTGTTAAGATTTTTAAAATTAAGCAAATACCTAATAGAGAACCAGAGTTTCATCCTGATGAGATGTTTGATGGTCAGCAGTGTGGGCTGTTAGCCCGGGTTCTGCCCTTAGTCAGCTGTGTGACCCTGGGGAGGTAACTGAGCCTCTCTGGATGGCAGTCAGAAAGCTTTAATTATTGTCATTGTAACGATGAACTGCCATCCCAGACGCCTGTTGCATAAGGCTTTTGAGGGCTGGATGCAGGGGTCAACCACAGAGCAAAGCCACATCCAGGAACCAGGATTGCTGTCTGTGTGCACCCCCAAGCTCTCCTTTCTCAGTCCCTTCCTCTGGCACCTTGTGCCCCCATCCTGCCCCACAGTCTCCCCTACCCTCCTACTTTGGTTGGTAGGAGACTTTGGTTGGTGCTATCCACTAAGAATCGAGGATTCTATCCCAGAGCCCTCCAGGGAAACCAGCCTTCTAGCCAGCTCTTTCACTAGCTTGCTTTAGCAAGTTATTTAATATACCCAGGTCTGGTTTCTTTGGGGCTATAAAAGTTTAGGATGTCTTAACTGATACTGAAAGTCATTTCTAGTTAGAAATTAAGGTGCTCACACACACATTCTGGTGGCTGTCCTTCTCCGTTCCACTCTCAGAAGGGCCCTGGTTTGGATGATAAATTATTTGATCACCTCTGTTAAAACAGTCTATAAGGAAGAGGGCAAGGGATGTGGACTGGGGCCGTGTGAGGCGGGGTGGGAACACGGAGGGTGGGGGTAGGGAGGAAACCGAGTCAGCAGTGGAGGCCCATCCCTATGCACCTACTCTTCACCTCCAGGTTGGCAGGATCCACAGGATCCCTGGGGAAATAGAGGCTGAAGGGCACTGGACCCAGAGATCTGGTCTCAGTCCCTGGTTATGGCGCCTGCAGGCACGACCTTGCCTTAGCTGGTGACGCTGGAGTACCGTGTGCAGCGCCCAGTACCACGAGGAGCAGGGTGCTGCGCCCGCATCCGTCCTGTTGGCGCCCCAGGGCACTTCTCCCCCGCCACCTCCTCTCTTCCCAAACCTTGTAAGGCTGCAGCAGGCCTGGGGGCCTTCCCCCCAGGAATCGCCCACAAGAAAAGCTGCGCGGGGCTGCCGCTGCCGGGACCCCACCGGCGTCCTCACCCGAGGTCTCACCAGGGTCCACCACCCCCCACCCCGACTCTGTCCCTTCCAGGCAAGAAATGCACCTATGGCATCAAGTGCAAGTTCTACCACCCGGAGAGGCCGCACCAGGCGCAGCTGGCGGTGGCCGACGAGCTCCGCGCGCAGACGCGGGCCTGGCGGGGCGCGGGCGGCGAGGAGGAGCGGCGGGGGAGCGCGCGCGCGGCCAGCCTGGCGGAGCAGGGCGGCTCCCGGGACGCCCCCGCCGCCCGGCCCGGCCCCCGGGAGCCCGGCGCGCGCAGCCTGCCCACCGCGCGGCGGTCGGCGGGCGTGGCGACTCTCGAAAGCAGCTTCTCGCGGCTCTTCCTGAGCAACGACCCGGGGCTTCTCCGGGCGCCCCCTCGGGGCCCTGGCTGCGGCCTCGCGCCCGCGCCGCCCGGTCCCGATTGGGCGGCGCCCGGGTCCCTGTCGTCCCTGCCAGCCCCACCTGGCCTCCTGAGCCCGCCCGGCCTGCGGGGTGGGTATGGCGCCCGCGCCCCGCAGAGCGACCGGCGCTCCCCGCGCCAGCAGCCCGGCGACCCGTGGGTCCCTCCTCCAGGCGCTGGCCAGCTCCCGGGCCGCTCGGCCTGGGCCGACGGTGCCTTCGGGGGGCCCCTGAGGTCCGCGCCCCACGCTGTAGCTGGCGAGGTGGACGCCCGCGCCAGGGCGCGCGCCTTGCTCTGCAGTATCTTCCCGCCCCACGAGGTGGACAGCGTCATGACCCTGTTCCCCGAGCTCTCCGACGTGGCCAGGCTCATGCTCCTCATCCAGAGATTCCGAAGGTCCAGTGTGCCCGCGGGGAAGCGCTGAGGAGCTAGTGGAAGCCACCGCGTGTGATGACCCAGTCTTGACTTGTACCCTAACTGGGCTGGTGGCATAGATCAGCCTGCACCTGGGCCTGCCCACCCTGTGGAGCCAGCCCCTTTTGCTTTAAAGATGGTCAGTTCCCTGGAGGAAGCCAGCTTCCTCACCTTTTGTGGTGCCCATGGTGGCGCTTGATGTCCTTCCCTGATGACACAGGGGCTGCTGCTGAAAGTCCATGTCCTGCAGGATAAGGTTGACCTTAAGTGGCAGGAGTTATTTCTCCTGCCTGAAGACTAGAAGGCCCACTGCAGCCCCAAGGTTTTGTCCAGAGCACTCCATGGCTGTTTTTGTCTAGCTACACCTGGGAGCCCTAAGTTGGTCACAAGATCAATTTAGTGAGTGACACCTGAAATAGAGTGAAATAGAAAATTGCAGAACATACTCCACTTAAACAGGCTAAGTAGGAAATTCTTCTGTTAGCTACCAGTGTGCTTGGTAGCTATATATATTCTTGGCTTCCATGGACAGAGGAGTCTGGCTGGCTCATAGGGTTGTATGGAGTGGGACATGACTGAAGCAACTTAGCACACGCATGCACGCACACACACACACACACACAGCCATGTGAACTTAATGTGGGTCATGGGCAAAAGGGGGAAACTGGTAAAAAGGCCTTGGATTTCATTGCAGCAGGTCAAGTATGAAATCTGTCGTCAGTTGGCCAGTGGAGATGTTGGCATCTGGAGGCTTTTATATGAGCTGTTTTTAACCTCTGAGGGGAACCCAGAGTTCTAGCTTTCATGTATAGGCCCTGCTTGTCACTCTGAGATTGTGTGGCTGTGCCGGTTTGTGGAGGTGTGGCGGGCCACCTGGTACCGGGCCTTCACACCCACACACACGCCACTTGACTCAGGGCTAAATGTCCTCGTTTTTCAGCCAGCTGTCCATCATGGTAGTTTCCAGCGCAGGCCCTCTACTGGCCAAGCCTTCTGAGCCACACCTCACAGCTGAGCCCAATCCCAGTGAGTTAGGGCTTTTGCTCAGAAACCTCCAGGGGGATCTGAGGAGCGCTCGGACGAGCCTCCACCTCAGCCATCGCTGTTTCTCCTAGCTAACTACTGCTTTGAGTTTGGGGAGGGGAGATGAGGCAGTGCTGCCAGGATGCAGGCCCTGTGTCCTCCGGGGCCCTGGCAGCTCCGGGTGGCATCCACCCATTCACTCCGGGGTACCAGTCCGACTCACAGATCTTGGCTGCTTTGTTCCTGAGAAGACTGTGAGGCACCTCCCAGTGGAAATCCAGCTCCCAGACCCTGGCAAGACTGCAGACTGGCAAGCACTCCCAGGATGTCCCCTGGAGAATCTGCTTCTGTGCCCTTCAGTGTGGTCGATGCTGCCTTTAGAGAGACAGAGATGATGTATTTTCCGCGAACCCTCTCATCTTTTTAAACCAGATTCTTATGGTTTCAGTCAGATATTTTCCTCACCTCTTTTTTTTCCAAAGAGGAAACACACAAAATTGTACCTTAGTATTTTGAGACCATGGTCCTGAAGAAGACCCAGTCTTTCTAGACAAATTGGATTTCCCTCACCGTGGCTTTTGTTTTCTTTTTGACAAGACAAGCTTTCTGGTAGAGCTGCTTTTGTCTCTTGGGTCTATGTCCTGACTTGGAATTGTTGTGTTGCTGATATACAGTGAGGACTGTTTAAACTGCTTCCTTTGAGGACAGGTTTGAGTTTTAGTAAGCTGTAAAGCTATTTTATTTGGTTCACTGTGATTAAGACAAGCATAAAAACACGTGAAGAAACAGCACATTTCAATGTAATCCCCTTTGGAATTTTTTCCAAAGTCTTGGTATGTCTTTGTGACACAAAACATGAGTGGGATGGGAGTGGATAAAATGTTCCTAGTTGCATAGCTGTTATTGTGTTCCAAGAATAAATCATTTTTTTTCCTGCACCTGGACTCTCCATTGTCAAATTGCGTATCCGTTTCTCTTGTGGCAGCTTCCCACCTCCCCTGTGCCCAGGGCTGGTTCCTCACATTCTTTGTGTGTGAAGGCTGGGGCTACGGCTGCTTTATTCAGTGTTATTTATCCCTTGCAGGAGGTGGGAGAGGGCTGGAATTCATCTTTTCAAGGAGACGCAGCAAGGCCCAGGGTGAGATGGGCCTTTGCTGGATGCTCAGCAGGCTGTTGCCGAGGACACCTGCAGAGTCCTCCATCGCTTGAATCTGAGGCTCCCAGGGCTGGACCGTGTTTAACCACACGGTGTAGCTTTCCCAGAGGCCTCTAGGAGGTGATTTGAGACACAACCACAGAATTCTGGAGGTTGAGGGGTAGAAGCAAGAGAAGCCACTCATGTCTACATTGTTCTAGATCAAGTGAATCCCTGCTCTCAGGATTTTACACAGAGCTGGGACGGAGAGCAAGGAGCCAACTGCCAGCGGGCACGGGTATGACTCCCTGTCTCTGGGAAAAGAAGTCTCCTGTGGGGGAGAGCAGGATAGGGGACGGGGTGAACAGAAGGGTCATTAAGGAGTGGGTGATGGAAGAATGAGCTCTGAGAACTGGAGCAACGAAGGGGAATCACAAATCCCACCAGGAGGGAATGTGACCCTGTGCAAAATGAACCTGTGAGGCATACACAAAATCAAAAAACAGGGCTCCGTGTTTAAAAGTGACCAAGAATTTCAAGACATTGGGACTTCCCTGGTGGTCCGCCTGCCAGTGTAGGGGACACAGGTTCGATCCCTGGTCTGGAAACTGAGGTCCCACGTGCTGCAGGGTAACTAAGCCTGTGTGCCACGACTACGGAAGCCAGCATGCTCTAGAGCTTGTGCTCTGCAACCGGAGAAGCCACCGCAATGAGAAGCCTGCACACTGCAGCTAGAGAGTAGCCCCCAGTCGCTGCAACTAGAGAGAGCCGACGAGCAGCAGCGAGGACTGGGAACAGCCATACGTAAGTAAATAAATAGTATAGACATAAGAATTTCAAGACGGTGCCAACTGAGCATTGAAACAAGCCCTTCTAAGTGCCCACCTCTGATGCAAGGGGCTGAAGAAGAGAAGTCGGGAGGCTTAGGCAAACCACACACTGGATTGGCCACTTGCAAGTACGTAGAAGATGTAGGTAGGGGTGGCTCTAACAGGGCCGCAAGCACGCTCATTGGTATCAGGCGAGGTGGTTTTTCACAAGCACTGCTCACAAACCTGATAATGGTGGGAGCTAGGATGGGGGCAGCTATGGGGCTGACTGAAATTAGGGGCTTGAACCCTGTCAGGACTCTCTCATCTGTTTTCTTCCATATGTGGAATTGTTCTCTCCATTTAAGGACTTCCCTACACAATGAAGGAGAAGGAAATGGCAACCCACTCCACTGTTCTTGCCTGGAGAATCCCATGGACAGAGAAGCCTGGTGGGCTACAGTCCATAGGGTCAGAAAGAATTGGACACGACTGAAGGGACTTAACACATAGCACACAACGAAATCCATTCTGTTGGCAGGCAGGCACATATCCTTCTGGCTAAAGGACTTGAGAGGCAGCCTCAGAAAACTTTTGGGAAGAATTCTGATTGGTCAGGCTTGGATCACGTGTCCACCCCAACTGGTTGCCTAGAAGTTCTGCCGTTGGTCCAGCTGGGCCTCAGGTCCACCTGTGGGCAGAGTGAGGGGGCACATTGATCGTCATTTCATACCTGAATCCGTATGATTTGTGGGGAGTTGATGGAGCTGGTGAGAGCTGCCATCAATGAACTGGGGACAGTGTCCAGGCAGACGAAACAAATACCCAATGCACAGCAAAGCCAATCTCCTGAAACTGTGTGTGCTAAGTTGCTTCAGTCATGTCTGGCTCTTTGTGACCCTATGGACTGGAACCCAGGCTCCTCTGTCCATGGGATCCTCCAGGCAAGAATACTAGAGTGGGTTGCCATTCCTTTCTCCAGGAGATCTTCTCAAACTAGGGATCGAACCCGAGTGTCCTTTAGCTCCTATATTACAGGCAGATTCTTTACCACTGAGCCTCTGGGGAAGCCCATACTGAAACTGGGTCATGGGGAAAGAAAGTACACTTTTATTGGGTGGTGTCAGCAAGGAGAATGGGCAGCTGATGCTCAAAACACGCAAACTCCCCAATGGTTTTCAGGCAAGGGTTTTGAAAGGCAACATTAGACAAATTTTTGATTGGTTGGTGAAGAGGGAACAGTGTGGTGTTTTAAAAATCTCGGTTGTCAGACCACCAGCTCAGCTTGTCTAGAATCCACCTGTTTGTAGTCAGCAGTTTTCACTGGGTGGGATCCTGGCTTCTGTAGAAACAACTTAAAAATGTGATCCGAAGGTTGTCTGTATCCCGCAAGGAAAACTAGAAATCTTGTGATTCTTTTACAGCTGATCTATTATTTAGGTTATCATTACTTTTTTTTTTTGAGTTGACTGCTTTTCCAGTGACTCAGTGGTAAAGAATGAGCCTGCACTGCAGAAGATGTGGATTCAACTCTTGGGTTGGGAAGATCCCCTAGAGAAGGAAATGGCAACCCACTCCACTATTCTTGCCTGGAGAATTCCATGAGCAGAGGAGCCTGGGGAACTACAGTCCATGGGGTCACGAAAGAGTCAGACGTGACAGAGCGACTAAAGCACAACAACAGTCATTAACTGCCTTGAGTCTGCTCTTTGGGACTCAGGGAAGCCTCGGAGACTAGGGAGTGTTCTACAAGCAAGAGATGGCGAGCACACCAGGTCTGCACTGAGGAAGGTCCCTGTGCCTCAGGGCTCAGAACGGCCTCACCTCCAGTACCCTCAACGATGGCCCTGCCTGAGAAAGAAGCTGCTGTTTATTCTGTCCCCATTAGTCACATCCACAGACAGCACAGAGCAGAGCTTTCTGTGGGAGGAAGTTGGGAGGGCCTGCCGCCACAGCACCTGAGGTATCACTGTGCTTGTCTTGCCAGTCCTAGGACTGCGGCCAGGTGCGTAGTTAGTTGAGAGGCTGCCAGAACCCCTGTGGGAGCGGGGGGTAGCAGCTCCTCAGAGTCAAAGGTGACCTGGTTCCCTCTCAGTCACTTCTCAGCTGATGCCCTCAGGAAGCTCTCAGGATCACAGCAGCTCAGCCCAGCAGCTTATGGCTGGGCTGAAAATGAGGGCTGAGGGCCTGACCCAGCTTGGCAACTGCTTTGTTCTGGATTCCTGGGGAAACAGGTCCCCTAAATGTCCTCATGGAGGCAGGACACACCTGTCCTCATAATCAGAAACAGGAAAGGTGCTGGGTAAATAGAGACAAACAGGCACGGTGCTCAGAAGCCAGCTGAGTGCTGCTCTTATTGACTGGCTGATTGGCTGACTGACACTGAGTGTTCTTTTAAGTTTTTTGGGTTTGGATGTGGACCATTTTTTAAAGTTTTTATTGAATTTGTTACAATATTGCTTCTGTTCTTTTATGTTTTGGTTTTTTGGCCACGAGACATATGGAATTTTAGCTCCCTGACTGGGGATCGACCCTGCACTCTCTGCATTGGAAGGCGAAGCCTTAACCACTGGACTGCCAGGAAAGTCCCTGAGTGACAATGATTGATTGACACTAATGGACAGACACTGATTAAGAAGGTGACTGACTGACAGCGATTGAGTGACACTGACTGACAGACACTAATTAAGAGACTGACTGACTGACCGTCACTGGCTGGCAGACAATGACTGGCAGTGATCGGCGGATTGATCGATGTTGAGACACTCACAGGCTGACTGACTCTGCCTGACTGACACTGGATGAATGAGAAGTGGAAAGTGTGGTCAGCGCCTGTAGCTATGGGGAGAGATTACTCAAATAGGATTTGAAAAACCACAATAGTTTTGACTTTATCTGCAGTCACCTTCCTCTTTTTTTCAAGTCAAGTTGGATGCTTGACTAAAACAAGCCACATTAAACCTCCAAAGGTCAGTTTGACCGATGTCGTTCCTGATGACGCAGCTTATGGAGGCAGTTTTTTCTTCAAAGGAAGAATAGGAAGCACAGGAAGGAGATGTGATGTCTCTTCCAGATGGCCTATTTGTCTCTCTCTCAGACTGTTTTTCTCTCTCATTTTCTCAAAACACCTGTTTCACAGGAAATCACCGGCTAGGCAGCCCTCTGGGCTCCGTGTTTTGGTCAGTCCTGGCCCCTTAGCTCCCACCTCCTTGATCTCTTGCCCCCACCCCTGTCCTCAAACCTCCCGAACCGTCAACGCCCCTTCCTCACGCTTCCTCCTGAAGCCTCCTCAGGCCGTCCCAGCGCTGGTGAGCGGGCTTTCTGCTCAGATCACGTCATGCTGTCTTCCCAGGGGCTGCACGTTTTCAGTCCGCCCCGTGGCACCGCGCCTCTGAATGGTGACTGGTGGCTCATGGTTGAACTCTCCCTGGTATTCAGGTGGGACGTCCCCAACACGACTGTGCACACTTGGAGGGCTGGGACCCTGCCTTTAACCTTGTCTCTCCATCAACTCCGAGTCCAGGCAGTCAGGGTCAGCAAGGTGATGTTACAGAAACAAAATGGTCCCTAATCCCCGCCTCCTGAGAAATCTATATGCAGATCAAGAAGCAACAGTTAGAACCGGACATGGAACAAAAAATTGGGAAAGGAATACATCCAGGCTGTATATTGTCATTCTGTTTATTTAACTTATATGCAGAGTACATCATGCAAAATGCTGGCCTGAATGAAGCACAAGCTAGAATCAAAATTGCTGGGAAAAATATCAATATTTCTCAACAACCTCAGATATGCAGATGACACCACACTTATGACAGAAAGTGAAGAAGAACTGAAGAGCCTCTTGATGAAAGTGAAAGAGGAGAGTGAAAAAGGGCTTAAAACTCAACATTCAAAAAACGAAGAGCATGGCATCCCGTCCCATCACTTCATGGCAAATAGATGGGGAAACAATGGAAACAGTGACAGACTTTATTACTTTGGGAGGGCTCCAACATCACTGTAGATGTTGATTGCAGCCATGAAATTAAAAGACGCTAGCTCCTTGGAAGAAAAGCTATGACCAACCTAGACAATATATTAAAAAGCAGAGATATTACTTTGCCAACAAAAGTCTGTCTAGTCAAAGCTATGGTTTTTCCAGTAGTCATGTATGGATGTGAGAATTGGACTACAAAGAAAGCTGAGCACCGAAGAACTGATGCTTTTGAACTGTGGTGTTGGAGAAGACTCTTGAGAGTCCCTTGGACTGCAAGGAGATCCAACCAGTCAATCCCAAAGGAAATTCTAGGGATCGAACCCGAGTGTCCTTTAGCTCCTATATTACAGGCAGATTCTTTACCACTGAGCCTCTGGGGAAGCCCATACTGAAACTGGGTCATGGGGAAAGAAAGTACACTTTTATTGGGTGGTGTCAGCAAGGAGAATGGGCAGCTGATGCTCAAAACACGCAAACTCCCCAATGGTTTTCAGGCAAGGGTTTTGAAAGGCAACATTAGACAAATTTTTGATTGGTTGGTGAAGAGGGAACAGTGTGGTGTTTTAAAAATCTCGGTTGTCAGACCACCAGCTCAGCTTGTCTAGAATCCACCTGTTTGTAGTCAGCAGTTTTCACTGGGTGGGATCCTGGCTTCTGTAGAAACAACTTAAAAATGTGATCCGAAGGTTGTCTGTATCCCGCAAGGAAAACTAGAAATCTTGTGATTCTTTTACAGCTGATCTATTATTTAGGTTATCATTACTTTTTTTTTTTGAGTTGACTGCTTTTCCAGTGACTCAGTGGTAAAGAATGAGCCTGCACTGCAGAAGATGTGGATTCAACTCTTGGGTTGGGAAGATCCCCTAGAGAAGGAAATGGCAACCCACTCCACTATTCTTGCCTGGAGAATTCCATGAGCAGAGGAGCCTGGGGAACTACAGTCCATGGGGTCACGAAAGAGTCAGACGTGACAGAGCGACTAAAGCACAACAACAGTCATTAACTGCCTTGAGTCTGCTCTTTGGGACTCAGGGAAGCCTCGGAGACTAGGGAGTGTTCTACAAGCAAGAGATGGCGAGCACACCAGGTCTGCACTGAGGAAGGTCCCTGTGCCTCAGGGCTCAGAACGGCCTCACCTCCAGTACCCTCAACGATGGCCCTGCCTGAGAAAGAAGCTGCTGTTTATTCTGTCCCCATTAGTCACATCCACAGACAGCACAGAGCAGAGCTTTCTGTGGGAGGAAGTTGGGAGGGCCTGCCGCCACAGCACCTGAGGTATCACTGTGCTTGTCTTGCCAGTCCTAGGACTGCGGCCAGGTGCGTAGTTAGTTGAGAGGCTGCCAGAACCCCTGTGGGAGCGGGGGGTAGCAGCTCCTCAGAGTCAAAGGTGACCTGGTTCCCTCTCAGTCACTTCTCAGCTGATGCCCTCAGGAAGCTCTCAGGATCACAGCAGCTCAGCCCAGCAGCTTATGGCTGGGCTGAAAATGAGGGCTGAGGGCCTGACCCAGCTTGGCAACTGCTTTGTTCTGGATTCCTGGGGAAACAGGTCCCCTAAATGTCCTCATGGAGGCAGGACACACCTGTCCTCATAATCAGAAACAGGAAAGGTGCTGGGTAAATAGAGACAAACAGGCACGGTGCTCAGAAGCCAGCTGAGTGCTGCTCTTATTGACTGGCTGATTGGCTGACTGACACTGAGTGTTCTTTTAAGTTTTTTGGGTTTGGATGTGGACCATTTTTTAAAGTTTTTATTGAATTTGTTACAATATTGCTTCTGTTCTTTTATGTTTTGGTTTTTTGGCCACAAGACATATGGAATTTTAGCTCCCTGACTGGGGATCGACCCTGCACTCTCTGCATTGGAAGGCGAAGCCTTAACCACTGGACTGCCAGGAAAGTCCCTGAGTGACAATGATTGATTGACACTAATGGACAGACACTGATTAAGAAGGTGACTGACTGACAGCGATTGAGTGACACTGACTGACAGACACTAATTAAGAGACTGACTGACTGACCGTCACTGGCTGGCAGACAATGACTGGCAGTGATCGGCGGATTGATCGATGTTGAGACACTCACAGGCTGACTGACTCTGCCTGACTGACACTGGATGAATGAGAAGTGGAAAGTGTGGTCAGCGCCTGTAGCTATGGGGAGAGATTACTCAAATAGGATTTGAAAAACCACAATAGTTTTGACTTTATCTGCAGTCACCTTCCTCTTTTTTTCAAGTCAAGTTGGATGCTTGACTAAAACAAGCCACATTAAACCTCCAAAGGTCAGTTTGACCGATGTCGTTCCTGATGACGCAGCTTATGGAGGCAGTTTTTTCTTCAAAGGAAGAATAGGAAGCACAGGAAGGAGATGTGATGTCTCTTCCAGATGGCCTATTTGTCTCTCTCTCAGACTGTTTTTCTCTCTCATTTTCTCAAAACACCTGTTTCACAGGAAATCACCGGCTAGGCAGCCCTCTGGGCTCCGTGTTTTGGTCAGTCCTGGCCCCTTAGCTCCCACCTCCTTGATCTCTTGCCCCCACCCCTGTCCTCAAACCTCCCGAACCGTCAACGCCCCTTCCTCACGCTTCCTCCTGAAGCCTCCTCAGGCCGTCCCAGCGCTGGTGAGCGGGCCTTCTGCTCAGATCACGTCATGCTGTCTTCCCAGGGGCTGCACGTTTTCAGTCCGCCCCGTGGCACCGCGCCTCTGAATGGTGACTGGTGGCTCATGGTTGAACTCTCCCTGGTATTCAGGTGGGACGTCCCCAACACGACTGTGCACACTTGGAGGGCTGGGACCCTGCCTTTAACCTTGTCTCTCCATCAACTCCGAGTCCAGGCAGTCAGGGTCAGCAAGGTGATGTTACAGAAACAAAATGGTCCCTAATCCCCGCCTCCTGAGAAATCTATATGCAGATCAAGAAGCAACAGTTAGAACCGGACATGGAACAAAAAATTGGGAAAGGAATACATCCAGGCTGAATATTGTCATTCTGTTTATTTAACTTATATGCAGAGTACATCATGCAAAATGCTGGCCTGAATGAAGCACAAGCTAGAATCAAAATTGCTGGGAAAAATATCAATATTTCTCAACAACCTCAGATATGCAGATGACACCACACTTATGACAGAAAGTGAAGAAGAACTGAAGAGCCTCTTGATGAAAGTGAAAGAGGAGAGTGAAAAAGGGCTTAAAACTCAACATTCAAAAAACGAAGAGCATGGCATCCCGTCCCATCACTTCATGGCAAATAGATGGGGAAACAATGGAAACAGTGACAGACTTTATTACTTTGGGAGGGCTCCAACATCACTGTAGATGTTGATTGCAGCCATGAAATTAAAAGACGCTAGCTCCTTGGAAGAAAAGCTATGACCAACCTAGACAATATATTAAAAAGCAGAGATATTACTTTGCCAACAAAAGTCTGTCTAGTCAAAGCTATGGTTTTTCCAGTAGTCATGTATGGATGTGAGAATTGGACTACAAAGAAAGCTGAGCACCGAAGAACTGATGCTTTTGAACTGTGGTGTTGGAGAAGACTCTTGAGAGTCCCTTGGACTGCAAGGAGATCCAACCAGTCAATCCCAAAGGAAATCAGTCCTGAATATTCATTGGAAGGTCTGATGCTGAAGCTGAAATTCCAATACTTTGGCCACCTGATGTGAAGAACTGACTTCTTGGAAAAGACCCTGATGCTGGGAAAGATTGAAGGCAGGAGGAGAAGGGGACGACAGAGGAAAAAGGTGATTGGATGGCATCACCGACTTGAGGGCCATGAGTCTGAGCAAGCTCTGGGAGTTGGCAGTGGGCAGAGAAACCTGGCCTGCTGTAGTCCGTGGGGTTGCAAAGAGTCAGACATGACTGAGCGACTGAACTGAACTGAATCCCAATAGCTAGGACCACAGAGCTCATTTCCCTACTGTGCTCCTTGTCTGTCGTAGGCTGGCTGGGGCTGTGTGTGCAGACTGCTCTCAGATGGGTACAGACCCTTAAAGCTCCTACCCAGGTTTATGGCTGCTCACGTTTCATTGGCCAAAACAAGTGACGTGACAACACCTAGCTCCCTGGGGGCAGGAAAATGCAATTCTTCTGTATGTCTATATATGAGAGGTATATTTGGAGAACAACACTACAAACATTTGCCTGTGGTGGCTTAGAGAGAAATGTTTGGTGACTGAAAACCTCAACAGAAGGAATGAATTAAATGAATCACAGTGCACCCATTGAATAGAATACTATAAGCTACTGACATGGTATCAAAGGAGGATGTTGATGACATAGAAAATGTTGAGCCTATATTGTGAAGTAGAAAAGTAAATTATAAAAACGACAACAAAAGAAAGCAGCGACTGAACTGAACTGAACCGATACTATACTTATAGAAAATAACCAAGGGAAATTTAGTAGGTCAAGAGAATATATCTGGGTGGGGTGATTATGATTACAAGTGACCCTCTTTCCCCTTTGGTCAGTATAGTCTTCTAAATATTCTATAGCTAATAATTTTGGTAACAAGAAAAAAATTCCTTGATAAACAATGCTGCCTTTAAAAAATAATAAAATACACATTCATTATAAAAAGATCCAGAAAATTCAGGCATCTTAAATTAACATTTGATAACACCAAGGTGTAGATCCTTCCAGACCTCTTTCCATACATGCATACATATTTAATTGAAAGAGAATCCTCATGGGTTAGGATATGGGTCACACCTGGCTGAGGTCAGTGACGTCATAGTCCAGGTAAGCAGAGCCTCATGCTGGATCCACTGCCAGAGAGCATTCTGGGCAGGCCCTGGACCCCAGGAAGGCTGAAGGCTCTTGGGAGGCACCCCCACCCCAGCTTTATGTCTGTCAGCAGCAGTAGGTGGTCCATGAAGACCCATCACCTCTGGCACCCGAACCACGAACACTCACATCTGGATCACACCCTTGCAGGGGAGAGGGGGCAGCTCTCACTGCAGAGGCCTCTCGGGCTTATCACCTGGGAGACGAGGAAGATGGACATTCCCCATTCTCTGTTTGTGTTTGTTGAGTTGATTCAGCGCCAGGGAATTTTTTTTTTTTTTTTTTTTGCCAAGTCATTTCAAAAATAACCCTTCACGATCTCCTTGGTGCAAATACAGTTGATTTATGGCTTTGCTGACCTTTGACTTGTTGCCTGGGGCCCCGGGGGAGCCTTTCCTTTGCTTGTTTACCCAGAGTGATTTAGGAGTTGCAGTGCCAAGAAGGGTTCCCTGGTTCTTCCGGCCCATGGCCTGACCGCATGTGTGACCCCTGCCCTCAGGGCTCACGCCCTAGCCGGAGCTTGGCTCCATATCTCAGACAGGCTGTGATCCTTTGGACTCCCTGGACCACGTCACTCACGGTCTCTGGCTTTTGACCCCTTTCCAGAAACCCCCAAAGAGATTCACGTTGTGGAGTGCCTCAGTGCTCAGCTGCTGCCTGCAGCCCAGCTTCATCCCTGGCATCTTCCATGCCTGCTCTTTCCTTTCTGGGGGCTGAGTCAAATAACTTCATATTGATTGTGATGGGTCAGCTCATTACAGGGTCTGTGAGCACAACTGGGGCCTGTGGACCTTGGGAACTCAGGCCTCCTTCTTGGGGCCTGTAGGTGAGGGCTGTGCATGAGACGTTGCAGCTGGTGGACCAGACTCAGTGCTTCCCCATTAGGATGGACCCAGAAGGACGCTCCCAGGGGCTACTTTCCCGGGAGGCGCGCTCAAGGCTCATGGGAGCTTCTGGCTGCAGGACCATTCCAGGCAGCCATCAATAGTTCTTTTCTTTGTGAAGCAGAAAGCCTGGCCATCTGGTGGGACTTCTGGGGATGTGGAGGCCATCAGGAGTGGGTGGAAGCTCTGGCAGGGCTGGAGGGAGCTTCTTAGGGGCCCGCAGGGTGGCCACGGCGGTTTGCTTGACAGCAGCCACTTTCATCAGGGGGATGTGCTGTGGTGTGGAAAACTGCTGTGTCTTCACCGAGGGAGTGTGGGGAGCTGGGGTCAGAAAAGACCTGGACGCAGGTGAATGGACAGGTCAAAAGACTCCTGAAATGCTACAAGCAATGGCTACTGCCCTCCTTCAGCCCTGATATCTGCAACGACTAGAGCGTCTCCTGAAGAAGGGAAAGAAGAGGGGTTTTAATTTTTTTGTTTGGTTTTGCCCAGGCCATGAGGCTCATGGAATCTTAATTCCTCGACCAGGGATCGAACCTGTGCCCTTGGCAGTGAAAGTGTGAAATCCTAGCCACTGGACCACCAGGGATTCCCAGGAAGAGGATTTCGACATAAGCCTGGCAACCCATTTTCCAGGATCAGAAAACAACAAGAAGCTGGACCATAGGGAACAGGCCCTCGGCCAGCGCGCCTGTGGGACCCACTGGGTGCTTGCCGCCCGCAGCTCCCACCCTCACCCTGGAGGGAGTTAACAGTTTCTGACCATGATGATTACTTTTACGTGCCCACGTGACTGGGCCGCAGGGTGCCTGGATGCTTGGTCATAGTATTCTGGGTGTATCTGTGAGGATGCTTCTGGGTGAGGTTAATGTTTGGAGACTGAAAGCAGATCGCTCCCCAGTATGGGTGGGCTTCATCTGATCGGGTGACGGCATAGTTCTTCCTCCTAACAGCCTTCTGACTGAAACATCATCTCTTTCTGGGTTTCAAGCTTGCTGGCCTTTGGACGGGAACTACTCCTGGCCTCTGCTGGTTCTCAGGCCTTTGGACTCAGACTGGAACTGAAGCATCAGCTCTTGTGGGGCCCAATTCTATGCAGTAATCTCTCTCTCTCTCCCTTTCTCTCCTATCAGTCACGTTTCCCTGGTAAACCCTTACTATACTGATGAATTTAGCTCTCTCCCTGCACTAATTACTTAACAACCTTCAAATTAAGATGCTGACTTTTAGTAACTTTGAAAGACTCAAGCTGGTGATGATTTCAATGTCAGAGCAGATAAGCCGCCACTTTTGTTGGTGGCCTGTTACCGTGCAGATTTAGAGGCTTTATAAATGACTGTGGAAGGAGAAAACTGGCTTATCTCAGCATGTTGTCTGTTTGTGGAACACACACTCGGGCCTCTGGTCCTGTGTGTGGTGCTAGAAACATTCATGTTATCAAGTCATTTCTGTTCTTAGTCAAGTGTACGTTTTTGAGCATCTCATGATGTCCCATGTCTGTGGGGAACTGGTAAGTATGAGCTCCAAAGTCTTGTCCGGTCCCAGCACTCTATGATTTTTGAAACTACTTTCTCCCCATTTCTGTAGCATTACTAGGCAGCATGCTCTTTCTTATCCAACTACAGAAGCATTTCTTCCCTTCAAATCTCACTCTACATGTGGGCTGGAGGCATCCTTTTAAAAGGGCTCCAGAGGCTGAGGTGGTGCTGAGGATGCCTGGAGAAAGCTTCTTCAGGACTTAGAGCTTGGCTCCCTTACCCCCTGGGAAAAAAAGCGGCATGGAAATTTTCCAAATTAGTTCCGCTTTTCTGGGGAGAGGTTCATCTGAGTCGGCTGAGGGACCTGATCAACTACAATCCACTCTAGTCCAGAATCATTAGTTCTGTTTCACTGAACAACCGCTGGAAGAACACGCCCCCAGATGTGGCTGGTAGTATTCACCCGTCACTACCCAGCCCTTAGAGGCTTCCCTGGTGGCTCAGTGGTAAAGAATGCAGAAGACACAGGTTCGACCCCTGGGTTGGGAAGATCCCCTGGAGGAAATGGCAGTCCACTTCAGTATTCTTGCCTGGAGAATCCCATGGATTCTCCCGGGCTCCTCTACAGCGCCGCAAAAAAGCTGTCCACGTCTTGGAGACTTAAACAACCGCCGCCTTCCAGCCCTTCAGACCCAAGAGCACAGGGAAGTACCTTGTGTGACCATTAGGTGTCACTGTTGCACACAACTTGTATTGACTGGAGTCCAGGCGCTTGACCGCGCTCCAGTTTCAACTATTCAGCAGCACCAGCCTGAGGCCAGAAATCAGTAAACTGAGCATAAAGTTTATAGAATATAGCTAAAACTCATTATCTTGCACTCTGGCAGCTACATTTCTTTGTTAATAGAAGATATAAGAGTGTGGGTATCACAAACTACTGAAAAGGAAAATAAATTTTATTTTTACGTTGTAGTTTTAAATTCGTTGTAAACTAGTTTGAATACACAGAAAATTGCAGAGACTATTATGAGAAACATTTGAGTTGAGTTGTAATATCTTGCCGTTTTTTTTCCCGTGTTTGTTTTAAAGAAATGAAACACTGAAGACANAATTCGTTGTAAACTAGTTTGAATACACAGAAAATTGCAGAGACTATTATGAGAAACATTTGAGTTGAGTTGTAATATCTTGCCGTTTTTTTTCCCGTGTTTGTTTTAAAGAAATGAAACACTGAAGACAGTTCTCTGGTTCTCCAGAGATAATACTGTCTTAAATTTGGTCGGTGTTTATCATTCCTGTGTATTTCTATGCCACCACTGTATTTATATGTACTCATAAACATTATAAATATCATTCTCTGTGTTTTTAATTTTTATGTAAATGTTACCATCCACACAATGTGTATTGTTTTGCAAGTTGCTTTTACAACCTCAGTCATTTCGGAGGTTTGTTCATGTTGATATAAGTAGCTCTGGTTTATTTATTTGAATCACTTTATTGTATTCAATTACATCTCTACAACAATCAATTTCTAAAATTATTGGCTGATTTCAATTTTTTACTCATTGCAGCCAATGTTACGATGACAATATTAAAACAACTTTATTTAGGTATAACTTGCATACCAAATAGTTTACCGACTTTAAGTGTACAATTTAGTGACTGTTAGTAAATTTACCAGGTTGTGGCACTATTACTATAATTCAGGTTTCAAATATTTTGCTATCCTTCCAATAAGGCTCCATGCCTGTTTACCGTAAATTCCCAGACTCAGGAGAGCCAGGCAACTGCTATTGTATTTTCTGTGCAGTGACCATCCTTACACGGGTCTCTCTGTGCTCATGTGCAAGAGAGCTTCTCCCATGAAGGGTGGCATTGCAAAGGCCACGAGCATGTGTATTTCGATTCTCGAATTTTGCCTTATTTTCCTTGTGTGGTTGAATCAATTTACTCTCTTACCAGTGGTGTGGTGTGTACACTTTTCCTCTATGTTCTTTAATTTTGTTCTTTTCTTTGCCAGTCTGATTTGTGTAATCATTTTGTTGTTTCAATTTGCGTTTTCCTAATTTCTCTCTCTTAGTGCTTGTTGACTTTTTGAATTTCCTCTTCTATCAGTTGCCTGTTCATATTCTTTGCTCATCTTCTAATGTATTGTCCTTTCCTACTGATGTGTAGCCGTCCCTTATGTATGTGTGTGTGTGTGTATGTGTGTGTGTGTGTATAATAATTGTTTTTTCCATTACATGCTTTGGAAATATCATCTCCAAATCTGCGGCTTACTTCAACTTTAGGGATTTTTGTTGAAAGAAGTTGTAATTTTTTGGGGGGTGGTGCTGTGCTGGGTCTTCAGCGCAGCATGCGGGCTTCTCCAGTTGCAATGCTTGCTTGGGCTTAGCTGCCCCACCGCCTGTGGCATCTTAGTTCCTTAACCAGGGATTGTACTCTTGTCCCCTGAGTTGGAAAAGTCAGATTCTTTACCACTGGACCACAAGGGAAGTTCCAAAAGTTGTACATGATTATGTAGTCAAATTTATCAACAGTTTGGTAAGGGTGGGTGAGTTTTGCATCTTATAAGACATATTTTCCTACCCCGAGATCACCAAAAATTCTTTCTATATTTTCTTCTAAAAGTTTTAAAACTTTACATTTCACTACAGATTTTCTTTTTTTTCTCTTTAGGTCTTTGATCCACCTGTACTTGGTTTTTGTGTGGGGCAAGGAATTTTTTTCTCCATAGAGACTCCTTTTCCTCTTTCAAATCACATCCTATGTCGAGCTTCTGTTTCTGGGCCTCTCTAGTCTGCTCGTCTGGGCCTGTGCCTATACTTAGCATCTCCATTATTACAGCCTGAGAGCAAGTCCTGATATGTGGAATGTTACCAAGCTCTACAAGAGCACAGATCCGTGACCGTTGTGCTAACTTCTAGATTCCCAGCATCTAAAGCTCTAGCACATAGGAGGTGTTCAGTAAGGATTTATTGGATGAATGAATGGTGGTAGGGCAAGTCTCTCTTCTCCTTTTTCTTAGGAGAGTCTTCGCTATCTTTGGTTCTTAATAGTTCTGGATAAATGTTGAGATCAGCTTGTCAAGTCCCACAGAAAACCTTAATGGAAATTTTGTCAGAATTGCTTTGAGCTGATAGATTTGTCGAATAGCTAATGGAGAACTGACTCTTTCCATCTAGGAACGTGGCACATATCTGGATTTACTTAGGTTGTCTTTTATTTCCTTTAGTAATAATTTGGAATTTTCTCCACAAAGGTACGGGTGCATACGCTATTGAAATTATTTCTGAACACCTTGTAGTCTTTATTGTTATTATAAATGGATTCTTTTTTCTTTCCATTTTCCCATAGTCTATTCTTTTTTTTTTTCCCCCATAGTCTATTTCTGGTGTATTTTCCCTGAATGCTTTGGTGACATCTGTTGCGAAGATTCAATTTTCCCCTTTCATTGGTTCATATTTCTGTCTTTATTTATTTATTTGGCCACACCACATGGCTGGTGGGAAGTTAATTCCCTGACCAGGGATTGAACCAGTGTCCCCTGGTTCACCAAGTTAAAAAGTCACCAGGTCCTCACCACTGGCCAGCCAGGGACTTCCCATGTGAGTTTCTTTTATAATATTAATGTTGAGTCATCTCTGCATATGGGAGAAGCCGGTGAATTTTCTCCGTTAACTGTGGAGCAGTGTGGAAGTTTCTGTAGTGATGGAAATGTTCTGCTTTGTTGATGAGAGTAGTTACTACCCACGTGTGGCTACCGAGTGTTTGAAATGTGGCTAGTGCGGCCAAGGAAGTGAACTTTAAATTTTGTTTTGTTTGCTAATTTAATTCTAAATTTAAGTGGCCACACGTGGCTCACAGCTGCTGTCCTGCACAAAGTCCGGTTGTGAGCCTGATGCTGGCCAGCTTGTGATGCTCCTCGGGGTTTATCTGGTGTGTTCTCCTCCCTGGAATGGGCTCTTCGGGAAATGCGAGAAAGACTATGCGAGACCATTGCTTCCCCTGTCCTTGTTCAGTCACTCAGTCGTGTCTGACTCTTCGCGACCCCACAGACTGCAACACACCAGACTTCCCTGTCCTTCACTATCTCTTGGAGCTTGCTCAAATTCATGTCCATTGAGTCGGTGATGCCACCCAACCATCTCATCTTCTGTCACCCCCTTCTCCTCCTGCTCTCAATCTTTCTCAGCATCAAGATCTTTTCCAAGGAGCTGGGCTTTCTGTGGGGAAACATAAAAAGGCAGCTGAACCCAAATCGTGACGCAGTGAAAAGTCACATGATGGGCAGAGCAGCCTCCACCCCACACTTTTCTGCTTCAGGAAGCAGGAGCAAGCTTCTTCTCACAAGCAGGGGAGTGGTGCCCCAGCACACGTTACCAGATGGACAGCGCAGATGTCCATATCCCGAGTGCAATGCCTTAACGCTAAGTGTTCTTGGGAAAATGCTGCGCACGTGCACTCCACTGTTAAGGGGATGCATATTCACCATAGACAACAAGGAGATACAGAAAAGTGACCAGGAAAAAAATCAAATCAACTGCATAACATTTTGGTGTATTTCCTTCTGATATGCTCTCGATAGCTTTTGTTGCTATTGTTGGTTTGCAGATATGTAGTTGAGATCATCCTCCAGATACAACTAAAAATTGTATTCTTTCCTATAATATTATAACGAGCGATTTCTCATCTTATTACATATTACATGCTTTGTAAACATCATCTATTAGAGAGACTATAATTTTTTTATTGCACATTATTTGTCTTTTGCTATCAATATACATATCTTTGGCATAAAACTTTTATATCCAGTTGAATTACTAGGTGCAAGCTAAGAAATAGATATGCTGAGGCCTATTGTCCAGTTCCAGGAGAAGGAAACGGCAACCCACTCCAACATATCGGGGAAATCCCATGGACAAAGGAGCCTGATGGGCTACAGTCCATGGGGTTGCAAAGAATTAGACACAACTGAGTGACTAAGCAAAGCTGCCTTGAGGCCCTGCAGAGGGATAATAAATATTACTATTACTATTGCTGTTATTAGGCTTTAATGAGCAATTAAAGGCTGGATGGGAGGCTTCTTGCTAAAAGCCTTTATCTTCTGCAGTGGGAAAACTGACACAGCTGAAGAGTAGATTGAGGACACAGATAGACACGGAACTCCTCAGCCAAGGCAGGTCTGTCAGGCTGCTAAGGGCATCGCCCTGGCTGGGAACACATGAGCCGTGAGCACGTGATGGGGACATCTGGACGCACGCCTCTGAGGATGTTGGCTCCGCAGATCCCCCGAGCCTCGGAGCTGGCGGAAGTGGCCCCTCGCCAGGAGGAGGTGGCCCTGCCCTGTGCGGGAAGACGCTGCAGGGCGGCAGGAGGGCCCCTCGGAGCCGCCCTCGTCTCCTCTCCTGGGTGCCAGTTTGATTCCAGCACACAGACTGAATCTGATCAAGGAGGAAAGTGATTATATTCCTGAGGAGCTGGGAGAATCAGAAAGCACTACAGACAGGGGCCAGGGGCATCTCTCTGGAATTGGATTTTGAAGGCTTTGATCAAAGGGGGATGGAATATAAGATCGGATAAGCAAGAATTCATCGATTTGGGATGCATTATTGGACATGGGGTTTAACACCCTGGTAAGGCCTCCAGAGGTGGGGAAAACTCCTGCTGAGGTGGCTGTTTGAAGCTGAAGCGTGCCAGCCAGCACTGAGTGAGGTGAACAGGCCTGAGTTTCCCTAACAGATGGTGAAGGAAGGAATGGAGATGGAGGGGAATGGCCAAGCTGGACAGGGTGTCCTAGGTGAGGCTGAAGACTAATGGGGGAGATACTCCAGGAGGGGCCATCAGGAACGCGTCGGGGAGAGGGAGTCAGCACCCCCAGGAGAGTCACGTGTGCCTTCTGCAGCTGCCCAGGGTTGGTGGTAAAAGGGTGGCACAGAGNAGGTGAGGCTGAAGACTAATGGGGGAGATACTCCAGGAGGGGCCATCAGGAACACGTCGGGGAGAGGGAGTCAGCACCCCCAGGAGAGTCACGTGTGCCTTCTGCAGCTGCCCAGGGTTGGTGGTAAAAGGGTGGCACAGAGCAGGGCTCATTAATATCCATTTCCATCCCTGGGTCGGGAAGATCCCCTGGAGGAGGGCACAGTGACCCACTCCAGTATCCTTGCCTGGAGAATCCCACGGACAGTGGAGCCTAGTGGGCTACAGCCCACAGGGTCACAGAGAGTTGGACACGACTGAAAAGACAGCACACACGCATGTTACTGGGCTTTGATGAGGAGGAGACAAGTGACCATGCGGAACTGTCCACTACGGGCTCCACCAGACCCTCAAGTCATGGGGTTGAATGGACCGCCATCAGTTCATTTTACGCTGGAGATGGTCCACCCAGAGCCAAGCCCAAGCAGGATCAGATGCCCACAGGCCTGCGAAACGAGGGGTGAAGACGAAGGGGCTGCTCTTCCCAAGACCACTGATGACACCAGGGGTTGTGTGCTTCCCTTTCCCCAACTTTGGGCTCTGCAGGGCCAGAAATGGGGAGGCTTCTTGCCAGAGTGCACGGCCAGGCCCACTGAACGACAGATACTGCGGTGGCAACCAGTGCATGAGGGTCATGGTCACGGTCACTGGGAGGAGGCCGGGCTGTTGCTTAAGAAATGGGGACAGGGAGGCATAGTGAGGAGCCCAGGTGATCGGCTTGGCCTCTGGCTATCTGTCTCCCTGCAGCTCTTGGCAGGCAGTGCTGCCCTGGGCCATCCAGGTAGTGGTTGGCCGGACTGAGAACCCTCGGGGAACGAGGTTTGGGTTACATCCGGGATGCCCCAAAGACCCGCAGAGGGTGAGGGGAAACTGGAATGGGCAGAGGACGAGGGAGGCAGTGAGTATGGATTGTGGCCCTGAGACCAGACGCAGTGACGGGAGCTGGAGTCGGACCACCTCCCTCCCTCCACAGGAAGAGGCCCACAGACCCCTGGAGGCGTGGTTCCCTGGTTCCCCGTGGAGAGATGAGGTAGATCCATGAGGCATGTGGCTGCACCGTGACAGCCACGAACATGGACCAGCCAGACATCCCGCTGCCACAAGGCCCCAGCTGCTGTCTCTGCGGATCCATCACGGCATCTCTGCTGAGGCTTCCAGCCACTGATGGAGCCCAGGGGTGCCGGGTGAGGCCCATTCCGTGCAGAAATGGGCTCCTCTGCTTTCCTTGGATAGGTTGCTAGAGCTGCTGACTCCCCACCGCCCCGGCTGGAAGGCACTGCCTTAGATGTGTGCTGGGGTCCCGGTTTGCCTGCCTAGTCCTCCGCCTCACCCCCTACAACCCTGGGGCTCAGGCCTACCTACAACTCCACAGGCTCCCCCCACCCTCATCTCGCCTCTCTAATCTCGCCTCACCGTGCCTGCTTGCTGGAGGCTGAGAACTAACGAAGAGGCCCTTCGGATTTAAAGCCTTCACTGCTGGGTCATGTCTCAAGGGGTTTAGGGTCTGCAGAGAAGTTTAAAAATGTTCAGAACAAAAGGCAGCCCGAAAAAAAATCAGCTATGGAAACGCAGCACATTGCTCTCGTTTCTTCTTGTTTGCCACAGATCGCTGAAGGGATCGATGTGGGCTGGGAGTGGCTTGAAATCTGGGGTAAGGAAGCCACTGGAATCAACATCCCTTGGGGCTCTTCTGTTTCCCTGGCTCTGTTGCCGTTCCTCCCGATGAGCCCGTAAACTCAACGTGTGTGCTCACACTGTGTGCTCACACTGTGTCTAGTTGTGAGTTTTCCCTTTTGCTTTGTTTTTGTTTGTTTGTTTTTTTTCCATTAGTGCTTTGTGAAGAGGGGTAGGGATGGAACTCACACAAGGTTAAATGCCTTAGCCAAGCCAATGTATGTGGTCGGCAAAGGCCCACTGCTGGGGGCACTTCGTTCTCAGGCACTGGAGGTGATGGCTTCATGTGGACTTTCAAGCAGCGCCTTCCGAGGCGTGGAGGAGCCCAGACCCCTCCGTGGAGCCGTTGCTTCCTCCACTCCACGTCCCTTTCATGTGATCAGCATCCTAGGTGCTTCTGAAGCCTGCTGGACCACGTCTGTGCCGTCTTGTGGAATTAATCACAACTTTAATCCTCTGCTCGAAGAGTTGCTTTTGAACTCTGGAAATATCAGCCCTGTCAGAAACTATTTCTGAAGGGAAAACTGAAAACAGCTTAAACGCCTCTCACTAAAGTTTTTTCCGGGTGAGCAATGTTTTCAAGTCAAAAACGCTCCCTTATAATTATGCCTCTGTGTGCATTCGTGCTTTTCTGCTGCTCGACTTCCATTCTGTTTATTCAGCAGTCAGGAGTCGTGCCGCCTGGAGCTGGGCGGATGGAAGACGTTCTCATGATGTGCTTAGAAAGCAAGAAAGGGGGGTGCAAGGGGAGAAGCCACGCGTGTGCTGAGTCCCTCACCCCAGCTCAGCGGTCAAGGAGGGAGGCATCCTTCTGAGATAGCCTTGCTCTCCCCTCCTTATTAAAGAGAACATTGAAAGACAGCGAGAAAGGAGCAACACTGTGTCAGATTTAGGAATCTGTCCAACTTAGTATCAGCGGGCGCTGAGCAAATCAAGAAGCAAGGAGTATAGGATCAGAGAGCCCCTCTCCAGCCTTTCAGATGTGGTGACCCCAGAGCGATTCCCTTGCCCGTTTCCCTTTCCACCCGCCTCAATCTCAGAACCAAAACCCGCTCTAAAGAGACCGACAGCTGATTTTTGGAGCACTCTGCAGCACGTCTTGACTGCTGAGGTTCTCCACTGTTTCACAGAAGGAGAAGCCAGAAAAGCCAGTTCACAGCTCTTCAGTATTCTTGCCCGGAGAATCTCAGGGACGGGGGAGCCTGGGGGGCTGCCGTCTATGGGGTCACACAGAGTCGGACACGACTGAAGTGACTNAGGTTCTCCACTGTTTCACAGAAGGAGAAGCCAGAAAAGCCAGTTCACAGCTCTTCAGTATTCTTGCCCGGAGAATCTCAGGGACGGGGGAGCCTGGGGGGCTGCCGTCTATGGGGTCACACAGAGTCGGACACGACTGAAGTGACTTAGCAGCAGCAGTAAAGGAAACGGTTGCTGACATTTAGACGTGTATTTTCGGGACTTCCCTGGCGGTCCAGTGGTTAAGACTCCATGCTTCTGATGCAGGGGGCCCCGGTATGATCCCTGGTTGGGAAACTGAGATTCCACATGACCCATGGCGCAGCCAAAACAAAACAACCCCCAAAACTACTAGAACCGTATTCTCTTGAGTTTGAGCACAGGCTACTAAGGGGAGAACATGAAGCTAAGACATGACAAGACCACTCTCAAAGCAGGCATGTGACAGGCAGTGCAGGAAAGTGAGAGGTCCCCAGGGCCAGGTGGGCTCAGGGGAGACCGTAACGCTGGGCCTGTGTCCCTAGAAGCAGAATAAGCCTCGGCACGTAGGACTGCATGTTTTGAATGAATAACAAAGAAATTTTAAAATAAGGTTTAACTCAGTAGAAGCATCTGATGGTTGTTGAGGAAGTGTCATCATAAAATATTACATAGCATAACCGGAGGTATTAATTTTATATACAAGAAAATTACTAGAATTAAATAGTTTAATGAAAAGGCAGTTACCCTGGGAGGAGGTCTGTTGGTTCTGCAGAATTTGAGCTGCCAGAGGCTGTGCCCTGGGGCTGCCCGCCCCAACGCTGCGTCCCTTTGTGGGACGCCGGCTGCATGGGACTGAGCACAGGACAGGCCAGCCCTTCCCTCCCTCGCAACGGACGGCCCTTGGGAGGGACCAGGGGAACCGAGGTCCTAAGACAGTGCTGACCTTGGGGGTACAGTTCACCAGCCGCTTCCACGGTGCGCTCCCAGGCGCTGATCTCATGCTGAGCTCCCAAGAACGAATGAGGACACGATACTCCTCAGCACGGGTTGTTCTCATTTTCTTAGCATTAATTCAATGGTGTCAGTGGACTGAGAAGAACACCAACCAGGTATCTTGGTCACCTGATAGACGGTGACAGCTTTCAGAGAAACTGGTATATTTACTACTATGAACTTGTAAATAAAACACAAGTTAGCGACCGTATCGATAATGGAAATTCTCACATAGGATGATGTCTGTGAGTCTTTAGCTTCAGATGTGACAAGGTACCACCTTATACCTGATCATTACAGGAGGGCACCTAGTTGGTACTTGTCTTTCTGCTTTTCCCCTTATTTGTCTTTCTCACGAGTGTTTGTTCATTACTTTTCCCCTCAAAGTATTAAAATGTATTAGAGGTGTCCTCCCCTAAAGTTTCTTTTAAGACACATTCATTATTTTAATTTAAAATATGTATTGTTTTAATACAATGAAGTGCACTCACATAAACTGTGTGAGTTTTATATAGAAAGTTCCCAATTTTTAAATGAGTTTTGACAAGTGGATACATTTGAACTGACTCATTGGGAAAGACCCTGATGCTGGGAAAGATTGAAGGCTGGAGGAGAAGGGAACGGAAGATATAGGATGAGATGGTTGGATGGCATCACCGACTTGATGGATGTGAGTTTGAGCAAGGTCCAGGAGTCGGTGATGGACAGGGGAGCCTGGCGTGCTGCAGTCCATGGGGTTGCAAAGAGTCAGACACAACNAGGGAACGGAAGATATAGGATGAGATGGTTGGATGGCATCACCGACTTGATGGATGTGAGTTTGAGCAAGGTCCAGGAGTCGGTGATGGACAGGGGAGCCTGGCGTGCTGCAGTCCATGGGGTTGCAAAGAGTCAGACACAACTGAGTGACTGAATTGACTGTCTGGTTTCTTTCACTCAGTGTAACACATGTGTGATTCATCTGCGTTGTGGTGTCAGTATTTGTTCCTTTTAAATCATTCCAATGTGTAGATAGATGACATCTGTTTGCCCCTTCACCTACTATTGGGTATGTGGGTTGTTCCCAGTTTGGGGCTATAATGAATAATTCTGCTGTCAACATTTACATTCAAGTCTTTACATGGACTTCCATTCTCATTTCCTTGGGCAAGGTACCCCCAAAACTTCCATGGCTCATTATTGTCTATCAAATTAAGTACACTCTCAATCATCATCAACAGAATGGTTCACATTATCTTTCCTGTCTTATCTTCCCAACCTGTACTTACCTTTCAGCCAAGCGAGTTTCCCTGTGGATCTTTGCAGTCTCTGTAGCTTCTAGATTCCTACAGGAATGTGTATTTGGAATGTCTTCTCACCTCTGTCAGATTCTCACCTGCCATGAATCCCATTTCAAGTGCCTCCCTTTCATAAGTGGTCTTTGAATTGGCCAGTAGAAGTCATCTCTCCCATCCCCGAACCTTGTGCCCCTCTGTGCAGCACTTGCCTTAGAATTAGAGTCGCTTCTCGTTATTCAAGGTAGTTCTGTTCTTCGAAGTCTCCACAAACACCGGAATCGTCAATACGAAACCGCTGCTCCTAGGGGAATACAGGGTTAGGTGCCCCTGAGGCTCCGGTCACAGTGTTTTCATCCACCAACCAATATGTGACCTTGTTTTTGCTGTGTGTTCTCATCTACATGGTTGACTTGTTGACATCGACCTCGCCGGTGGCAGCACTGTTTGACTCGCTCACGCCCGGATGAAACTTGCCTGACACACTGTCTTCTTCACAGGCACAGGCTGGGCTTGAACTCAGGAACACTAGACAGCGTTATGTTTGAGGGGTCACTGGAAACAATAAAAAACACAAAAATGCAAAACCTGTGGCACTAAACAGTCCGTAAACGAAGCACAGGTGTTTGTAGTAGGAGAGCTGACACGAGAAGGCGGGGTCCTCGCGGGGTCTGACCTGAGCCTGAGCGTTGTGAGGCCCAGCACTGTCTCTGTTCTGTTCATGCCCATGAATGACTATCGTGAGGAGGCGGACCCACAGATGAAAAGCAGTGAACTCATTTTGGCCGTGGTGGCCTTGGGTCTTCGCTGCTGTGCCTGGGCTCTAGGGTGCGAGGGTTTCAGCGGCCGTGGCTCGTGGGCTTAGTTGCTCTCCCGCAGGTGGGATCTTCTTCGGACCAGGGATCGAAGCTGTTGTCCCCTGTGTTGGCAGGAGGATCCCATCCACTGTACAACCAGGAAGTCCCCCAATTCACTAATTTTATGGAATTCCGAGAATAACAAGGATTGACTGTACGTATTTCCCTCCTATAAGCTCTAAGGTGGTGACTTTATCTGCCATGTTGTCTAACAATGCCTCGCCTATGAGAGGAATGTGAGATTGAGATGCACTTGTGGGGACATGATAGAAAAATAAAGTTACATGCGGTTACCAAATTCATCAGGTCACTTACAATTCATTGCACACTTCAGTGTGCCAGACTCACGTGGGGAGCCGGTACATAGTGATGAACAAGACAAGAGATCCTGTCCTCACTCGTAGGAATCAGATTAGGAAGAGGAGCAAAAGGCGGAGGAGGAGTTCAAATGTGAAATTCCTCCTCAAATGGAAAGAAGATTCCTGAGACTGAGAGCTGGAATAAATAGCTGCCTTGGAATAAACAGGACTGCAGATTGCTCTGCAGCTCCCTGGAGGGCCTGAGGCAGTGCGCTGCAGTGGCTAAAAGCGCGGCTAGAGACTGCTCGGGCTTTAATGTTGGCAGGACTTCCATGGTGGCTCAGAGGGTAAAGTGTCTGCCTACAGCGTGGGAGACCCGGGTTCAGTCCCTGCATTGGGACGATCTCCTGGAGAAGGAAATGGCAACCCACTCCAGTATTCTTACCTGGAAAATCCCATGGATGGAGGAGTCTGGCAGGCTACATACAGTCCATAGGGTCACAAAGAGTTGGACACGACTGGGCGACTTCACTTTCATGAGTCCTGTTAGCTGTGGGAGAGTTACTTAACCTCTCTTTGCCTCAGTTCTTCTTTTGTAAATGGAAATATCATGTCATCTGCCTCTTTGGGTTGTTATGAGGATCACATGAGTTAATATTTGAGAAGCATCTAGAAAGTGAAAGTTGCGTCCAACTCTTTGTGACCCCAGGGACTATACAGTCCATGGAATTCTCCAGGCCAGAATACTGGAGTGGGTAGCTATTCCCTTCTCCAGGGGATCTTCCCAACCTAGGGATCAAACCTAGGTCTCCTACATTGCAGGCGGATTCTTTACCAGCTGAGCCACCAGGGAAGCCCAAGAATACTGGAGTGGAGAGCCTAATCCTTCTCCAGCAGATCTTCCCAACCCAGGAATTGAACTGGGGTCTCCTGAATTGCAGGCAAATTCTTTACCAACTGAACTATGAGGGAAGCCCTGAAAAGCATTGAGAACAATGCCTAATGATGTAGGAAAAAGCAGGTGTTAACTGTTCTTTTAAAAACTACACAGTGCCCAGACCATTTGCTGAAGAAGCAAACCTTGTCAGATCAGTGTGATTAAGAGAAACAGGGAAGTGCAATGTGAGGTGCTTATGTCTGCTTGGCATTTCATTGTCAAGCCAGTAAATGCGAGCAGCGTAGCTGGAGGATGTGCCGAGTTAGAGGTGTTCTGAGATGATTCCAAGGACCGAGTCATGGTTGGTCCTGAGGCTACGGATCACCACCCCATGCTGCTCGTCTCCTCGTGGGTCATGTACAGACCTCCAGAGAAAATGCTTAGGACATAGAGGAGGATGAATTCAGGATGGATGGTGAACAGTTAACTAATCTAAAACGTTAGAAAACAAAGAGTCTATAAAAACAGCAGAGGGAATTCCCTGGCGGTCCAGTGGTTAGGACTCAGCACTTTCACTGCCATGGATGCGGGTTCGATCCCTGGTTGGGGAAGTTCTGCATGCCCCGCGGTGTGACCAAAGCACGGATGCATTAGAAAGAAGGATGTAACAAAAACCAGAGTGTGTAACTGGATAGCACAATTCTGAGGTCAACTAGGTCCATGAAATGGTCCTGAACAGCACAGGCAGAGAGAGAGAGCTGTGTAACAAATGCAGTGGGAGGAGACCTCCAACAAGCCCCCAGCATGTAGGCAACGCACAGGACATGCAAGCGCCAGGAAACACATATTAAGTCCATTTTCTGAGTGAATGAAGATGCCAAAGGTTCTATGTCCAATTATAATTTTTAAAGCATAGTAGAGCAACCTGGGACCTTAGGGAATGAAAACAGATTGTACAAGGAATAACTGAAGGTGACTCTTCTGTTTACAGGAGACAGCTGGTGTTACTAAATTGCATTGTTTGAGAATGGAAGGGTATTTTTTCCTCTATTTCCTTGTGGAAATCTGAGAAAATAGAACCAATGACTCAGTATAATAATAAATTCTTTTTACTTGTGGACTCATGATTACGTAAAATGCCATGAAAAATGAAAGGTTTATACAGTGTTAAGCGTCTTAAGATTTCTGCCCTGTAGCAAATATAGATGCCAGCGCACACATGCTCAGAGGGAAAAAAATGACTATTGGCTAAAGGTTTTCAGCGAGTCCTGCTGATTCTTTAAAAAATTTTTTTTCTTCTCTTTTATTTTTTAAATTATGAAAGTATGACAACACATTTATAGGAGACCTGGAAAATACAGAAAAAGTTACAAATAGTTTCACTATATATTACAACTGTGGCTTGAGTCCTGCTTATTATTTCACTTGTCTTAGAACGTGGGGGCCATTTGTTTCAGTAATATGAAATCAGTGTTTTTAACTGTGGTATGTTAATGGTTGTGAACAGTAGAAGAGAATAAAATTGTGGTTAATGAAGAAATACAGGTGACAAGTTTAATAAACTTTGGTGTATGTTTCTGCTACTCAATAGTAATATAACTACACTTTGGGATATTGAATCTGGTGCTTCAGTGAAATAGTCTGTGGAATAATTCTATTAAAACTCAAAAAGTCAATGTGATCCCTATCAAATTACCAATGGCATTTTTTACAGAACTAGAACAAAACATTTCACAATTCATGTGGAAACATAAAAGATCCCAGAACAGCGAAAGCCATCTTAAGAAAGAAGAACAGAGCTGGAGAGATCAACCTTCCTGACTTCAGACTGTACTACAAAAAGTCATCAAGACGGCATGGTACTGACACAAAAGCAGAAACGTAGACTAAAGGAACAAGGTACAAAGCCCAGAAGTAAGCCCATGCACCTATAGTTACCTTATTTTTGACAAAGGAGGCAAGAATATACAATGGGTAAAGACAGCCTCTTCAATAAATGGTGTTGGGAAAACTGGACAGCTACATGTAAAAGAATGAAATTAGAGCACTTCCTAACTATACACAAAGATAAATTCAAAATGGGTTAAAGACCTAAATATAAGACCAGAAACTATACATCTCTTAGAGGAAAACATAGGCAGAACAGTCGATGACATAAATCAAAGCAAGATGCTCTATGACCCACCTCCTAGAGTAATAGAAATAAAAACAAAAGTAAACAAGTGGGACCTGATTAAACTTAAAAGCTTTTGCACAGCAAAGGAAACAATAAACAAGGTGAAAAGACAATGCTCAGAATGGGAGAAAATAATAGCAAATGAAACAACTGACAAAGAATTAATTTCCAAAATATACAAGAAGCTCATACAACGCAATACCAGAAAAACAAACGACCCAATCAAAAAGTGGGAAAAAGACCTAAACAGAGATTTCTGCAAAGAAGACATACAGATGGCTAACAAACACATGAAAAGATGCTCAACATCGCTCATTATTAGAGAAATGCAAACCAAAACTACAACGAGATATCACCTTACACCAGTCAGAATGGCCATCAGCAAGAAGTCTACAAACAATAAAAGCTGGAGAGGGTGTGGAGAAAAGGGAATGCTCTTGCACTCTTGGTGGGAATGTAAATTGATACAGCCACTATGGAAGACAGTTTGGAGATTCCTTAAAATCTAGGAATAAAACCACTATATGACCCAGCAATCCCACTCCTAGGCATATGCCCTGAGGAAATCCAAATTGAAAAAGACATATGTACCCCACTGTTCATTGCAGCACTATTTACGACAGTTAGAACATTGAAGCAACCTAGATGTCCATTGACAAATGAATGGATAAAGAAGTTGTGCTACGTATACACAATCGAATATTCAGTTCAGTTCAGTTCAGTCACTCAGTCGTGTCCGACTCTTTGCAACCCCATGAATCGCAGCATGCCCGGCCTCCCTGTCCATCACCAACTCCCGGAGTTCACTCAGACTCACATCCATCAAGTCGGTGATGCCATCCAGCCATCTCATCCTCTGTCGTCCCCTTCTCCTCCTGCCCCCAATCCCTCCCAGCATCAGAGTCTTTTCCAAGAGTCAACTCTGCATGAGGTGGCCAAAGTACTGGAGTTTCAGCTTTAGCATCAGTCCTTCCAATGACACCCAGGACTGATCTCCTTTAGAATGGACTGGTTCGCTCTCCTTGCAGTTCAAGGGACTCCAAGAGTCTTCTCCAATACCACAGTTCAAAAGCATCAGTTCTTTGGTGCTCAGCTTTCTTCACAGTCCAACTCTCACATCCATACCTGACCACTGGAAAAACCATAGCCTTGACTAGACAGATCTTTGTTGGCAAAGTAATATCTCTGCTTTTTAATATACTATCTAGGTTGGTTATAACTTTCCTTCCAAGGAGTAAGCGTCTTTTAATTTCAGACTCAGCCATAAAAAGGAACACATTTGAATCTGTTCTAGTGAGGTGGATGAACCTAGAACCTATCATACAGAGTGAAGTAAGTCAGAAAGAGAAAGATAAATATCATATTCTAATGCACATATACAGAATCCAGAAAAATAGTACTGAAGAACTTACTTATGGGGCAGCAGATGGTGACTGCAGCCATGAAATTAAAAGACGCTTACTCCCTGGAAGAAAAGTTATGACCAACCTAGACAGCATATTGAAAAGCAGAGACATTACTTTGCCAACTAAGGTTTTCCAGTGGTCATGTATGGATGTGAGAGTTGGACTGTGAAGAAAGCTGAGCGCTGAATTGATGCTTTTGAACTGTGGTGTTGGAGAAGACTCTTGAGAGTCCCTTGGACTGCAAGGAGATCCAACCAGTCCATTCTGAAGGAGATCAGCCCTGGGATTTCTTTGGAAGGACTGATGCTAAAGCTGAAACTCCAGTACTTTGGCCACCTCATGTGAAGAGTTGACTCATTGGAAAAGACTTTGATGCTGGGAGGGATTGGGGGCAGGAGGAAAAGGGGATGACAGAGGATAAGATGGCTGGATGGCATCACCAACTCGATGGATGTGAGTTTGAGTGAACTGTGGGTGATGGTGATGGACAGGGAGGCCTGGCGTGCTGCAATTCATGGGGTAGCAAAGAGTCAGACACGACTGAGCAATTGAACTGAACTGAATGGAGAAACAGACATAGAGAATAGACTTATGGACATAGGGAGAGGGAAGAGAAGGTGAGATGTATGGAGAGTAACGTGGAAACCTACATTACCGTATGTAAAATAGATAGCCAATGGGAATATGCTGTGTGGCTCAGGAAACTCAAACAGGGGCTCTGTATCAATCTAGAGGGGTAGGATGGGGTGGGAGATGGGAGAAAGGTTCAAAAGGGAGTGGATATATCTATACCTATGGCTGATTCATGTTTGACATGAAACAACAAAATTCTGTAAAGCAATTATCCTTCAATAAAAAAATAAATTAAAAAAAATCAGAAAACAAAAACTCAAAATGGTAGTAACTTTGACTTCAAGTTGATTCACGTCATAAAATGTACACATTTCATGGCATCCATTGCACAGGCAGTGTCTTGGTTATACACGCCCTAGTCACAAATACACACCTAGTCCCTGCTCTCTGGTATTGTTCCTTTAGTTAAAAGTCTGCCTTTCCATCCCCCTCTTGGGAAAGGGGAAGAGAGTTATCACACATTTCACATTCAACTTTTGTCTTTTCTATACCAATTTTCCCAGAAAAATATTCTCCCATGTTCCTCTCTGCTTCAATAGTTATTTCAAAAAAAAAAAAAAGATTCTTGTTATGTATAAGTCATGCAAACATCTTTATCTAAGAAAAGGCAAAATTAAAGCTCTAAAGTGAAATCAGAGGTAACAGAATCAGGAGACTCAATTTCAAATGCCAAATTTCTGAAGGTTCCAGAATATCCAGAGGTCTCGACTTCTCCATCGTCTTCCAGAAATGCATGTTGAGTTGAAACATTCTCACTTAACTTGGTCCTCAAGGACCATTATCACCATCAATTACTGACTTCTTATGCACAGCGGCATTGATTGTGTGGACCCAAAGAGGGTAGGTCACAATATCTACTGTCAGTATGTAAATGGAGAGGTCAAGCAGCAATGAATGCCATGTGGGCAGAAAATTATACAAGTGTTACAAGAAGGTGTAGTTTGGAAAGTTCTCCTAGCCTTGCCCCTTGACCTGATGCTTGAAGGGTTAAACTTAAGTAAGACTGGGGAAATGGGATGGACAAAAGTACATGTGGGGTGAGGGGGGGCAGTGCAAGATCTGTTACAGTAATTGGTTAGGCCGGCTAAGTTGTAAAGCGTCTTCTATTGGAAAGTAAAACCATCCTGATAAGACTACAGAATCTTAGCAATGGGGAAACAGTTGACATTTCTGAAGAGATCATGGATAGGACGTTTTCTCTTTGTTCTAGCTGCAGTATGCAAGCTAAGAGGAAGCTGGACGCGGAACCACTTAGATCAGTGTAAAAGGCGTGAGCCCACTAGGAACTAGTTGGTGGTTTCTCAGGTGGGAGTGTTGTTTTTTTCCTTTTTAAAATCTCTGGAAAACATTTCCCTAGTGAAGATACTGCAGTACTTATTCAGTGTGCTGTGAGGATCAACAAACATTTTTGGAATGTGGGTCAGTAAGTTGTGATGGTTCTATTATTTAAGTCATCTCTTGGTATCCTCCTGACCCCATACCAAAATCTGTGGATGTTCAAGCCCCTTATATAAAGAGGCATAGTATTTAGTATGTCTGAAGTCATCTCTGATTCTTACAATACCTCATACAATGTAAATAGTTGCTGATACACAATAAATTCAAGTTCTGATTTCTGGAACTTTTTTCGAGTATTTTTGATCTATAGTTGCTTAAATCTGAAGATGTAGAACCTGTAGGTATGGAGTGCTGAGTGCAGTTGCGATCAAAGGATGTATTCCTACCCTCAGAAAAGGGGTTGGGGGGAGGGGGTAAAGAAGGGGATCTGTAGAGTAGCTAGAATGAAGTGGACTTTGGGTCAATTTTAGGATTAAAACAAATATGCAGATGTGCAAACACTGGACTAAGTCCTTTGAAGAAAGTATTTATTTTCCTGGAGAAATAATTTATTCTCCATCATAAAAAGTACATTCTTTAGAGAGCTGGACATGTATAAACAGACTTGATCTTCAGGTCAGCCTTGAAACCTTTGCAAAGCAATAAATCTTTTGACATCAAAAGAGGGACAGAATTCAATCACAGTGACTGAAATACCAAACTCTGAAAGACTGAGATGTTCTGAGGCCAACTCAAAGAAATAAATAAGTCAAATAACCATTCTGTTCATTAATACTGTTGAGAAAAATGTTTCAAAACCCATTCATACAGAACCGTAACCCACTGCTTTAGGATAATCTGGTTCCTAGCGAGAGAAGGAGGTTGGCTCTGATGGACTCACATTAACCCCCTCAACACCCCTGTGAGGAGCGTTTAACATTAATATAATCTTCCTTTAACAAGGTGAGGAGTGAAAAGCAAGTGACTATCCCAGGATCACAGAGTAAATCCAGGGAGATGCCCAATTGGATCGCAGCTGTCCCCACTCTTTAAGACTTGAGGGGGTCTAGCTGTGGAACAACGCGGCAGTATTAAGAAAGCAATTGCTTTCCCTTCTTAAATAACTAATAAATGAACTATTATACTGTTAACATAGCAACTCTATTTTTGAATCTGTAACATGGAAATGACTTAATAGTTGCGAAGACAATGCATAACCAAGCATTTTTAATGATTAACTACACTCCCTGGGAAAAAAAGACAAGAACAAAAAACACCGAACAGCCTAGTACATATTGAGGGGGAAAATCCAATTTAACAAATACAAAGCTACAAAACTGTGCTTTCTTTAGAGGAAGTCTTTTCTCTCGTTTGCCTGTATTTTCAGGTGGAAACAAAAATGAAATCGCAACCCTGAATCACTTAATCTTCAAGTAAAATGGATATAATTATAGCTTCTAAAAACTAGAGCCACAAAAAACATGCTCACTTGTCATGGAGAAATTATTTTGTAATATTATGTGTAAAACTATACTAATACCTAGCAAGCATACATTAAATCTGGAATGGCCTTTGGTGCCACTGCAGACTTATTTTCTAAGGCAGCATGGCCATCTTCAATTACTCACAGGTTATTATATCTTTTACCATTTCTTAAGCTATCATTGTTCACTATAATTGCCTATCAACATGAAATTGGGATACAGGAAACTGATGAAATGTCAGTTAACTTTGCTATTTATACATGCTTTGATTAAATTACAAATTTAAAGCTAAGAGCTAATACAATTTTGGGCTATCATAGATATGATTTTATGCACAATTCTCCAGTATAAAGTCAATTAACATTATGCTGTAGCTTGATCATTCCTGATCATTAAAAAAAGGAAAATTTAGAAGAAAAATAAAATTTCATTTTCTACAAAAATTCTCAATACAATGTGCATCTTCTTTGTATAATGTACTAGCTATAACAGTAGATACTGGCCAATATTTTGTTAAAAAATAAAAGCTTTCCTGAGAGGGCCAGTTTACATGAGCCGCTAAATGCCCACCTCCCTTTTAAAAATGAAGAATGTTAGCATCCAAGTATGATCAGCAATGAGAAGTGAAGTCCATTTTTCCATCTGAGGCTCACAGGACCTGTAATTCTATTTCACTGCAATAATTCTTGAAGGTGGTCTCTAGACCTCATGTTCCCTGGCAAAGAATATATATGTCCTACTAGGTTTAAAAGAGGAGAAGGCAAAGGCACCCCACTCCAGTACTCTTGCCTGGAGAATCCCATGGATGGAGAAGCCTGGTGGGCTGCGGTCCATGGGGCAGCGAAGTCTGACACGCCTGAGCGACTTTGCTTTCACTTTTCACTTTCACGCATTGGAGAAGGGAATGGCAACCCACTCCAGTGTTCTCGCCTGGAGAATCCCAGGGACGGGGGAGCCTGGTGGGCTGCCATCTATGGGGTCGCACAGAGTCGGACACGACTGAAGCGACTCAGCAGCAGCAGCAGCAGGTTTAAAAGACCAACAACGGCAGACGAAGTTGGTTGCCCAGCCCTGTGCAGCTCCTTTGAGACCCCCATGGGCTGTAGCCCGCCAGGCTCCTGTCCATGGGATTCTCCAGGCCAGAATACCGGAGTGGGTAGCCATTCTCTTCTCCAGGGGACGTTCCTGACCCAGGGATCGAACCCTGGGCCTCCTGCACTGCAGGCAGATTCTTTACCGTCTGAGCCACCAGGAAGCCATGGCAGGCCTTTAAGTTATGTCATAATCAGCAAGCGCTACTTGGCTCTTTTTCAAGCTCAGAAAAACTGAGTCCTAAGTTTTTGAAAATTCTTAAAGGTTCTCTTCCAGAGAAGTAGTGCTATCTTCAGCACATACACAGAGTGTGAAAGAGCAAATATGAACTAAGCGACTTATTCAGGCTAAATGGCCCAAGAAATCACATTTCAACAATGGGGTAAACTTAAAAAACAAAACTCCAAGAGAAACGAAAGAATAAAGCTATGATAAACTTTGAAAAGAGGAATATTCATTTCTCTGGCTCAGCTGAAACATGGTTGCTTTCATTAGTTAAAAAGAAGCCTGGGGAAATTGATACGAATAATCCAAGAACTGCCACAGAATGCCATGATGTCAGGAGGAGACTCTGGAGGCTGAGTTTCCTCTGATTTCTATTAACTATCAAATGTTCTGCTGGGGCATAATTTACCTCCTGTCCCACAAAACTTTAAGAACAAGTCACAAAATCCATGTTAGAATATAAGTTTTTTAATTTTTATAAATAACTTATCTGTTACAAAGATAGTTTACCCAGCTAAATCACAAAACCATCAACTCAAGATATCCAAATTACGTTTTATTAATAAAACAAGTAAAAACTGATTTATCAATCTTCACATAGAACTGCAGATGAAGCTGAAAAACAAGGCCTATTTTAAAACAAAATGCATCAAATGTAAAGGCTTTGGGTTTCTCATCTAATTAACTAGGATTGTCATAGTTCTTCTCATATACAAGATGCAAAGCCTGGAAGTTAAGGCTCTGACATTCATATAGAATCACCTGTAATAATCTTGCTTATTTAAAAAATATTCATTTGCAAACATTTACAGTGGGTGCCAGTCTACATTATCTCCTATCTTTTGCTACATTTTAGCACTTTCCTTAACCCCATTCTAAGCATTCTGACATATAATTTCATAATTTTTTTAAAATGCATATTGTTATTTTTTCCTTGATTTCATTTCGTTATATACATTCCTGATCATCTGAATATTTATTTTCCTTATAAAAATATATCATCAAAATAAAGAGATGCTTGAGGTTGCTTCAGTGTTCAAGTCTGCTTGTTTTTCTTTTTTCCA
Organism: Oreotragus oreotragus; assembly: GCA_006410675.1. Taxonomy (NCBI): domain Eukaryota; kingdom Metazoa; phylum Chordata; class Mammalia; order Artiodactyla; family Bovidae; genus Oreotragus; species Oreotragus oreotragus. The sequence continues at coordinate 70,947 of SJYX01022871.1, read as the reverse complement.
GCTTTTCTTCAGTTGTCCTAAATGCGACTAGCCTTGTTTTATAAATATACACGATACTGCCACCAAGTCAGGTTTAGAAGTGGACTGCCCCAACAGTAAAGCGTTTTAATTTCTTTCCAAAAAAAAGGGCTGTAGGTACTGCTGCTCGTTTGGAAACTGTACTTTCCCAATAGTAATCTCTTGTGGAAGTTCTGTGGGACACAAGGCAGATAAAGCAAACTTAACCTTGTTGCTGTCAGTGGGTTAAAAATACCTTTTGTTTTAAGCTTCCCTGTGGAAGATAAAACACCATGTTGTGTTACCCACCACTAAAGTCAGTACATAGTGTGACCTACAGACAGAAGTCTTGTAGTATTTTCTGCAATTCACTGTGCAGCATCTGCATGTCTTCACAGAACATCAGTACTCATGAGGGCAAAGCACAGAGTAAGTCGAGGAAAGTTATTTTGTGCATAGTTTCATTTCATTAATGCTTTTTTATTTTGAAGGCAATGCTTCTCTCACGTAAGGCTTAAAAAGGGACATGATAGTACTTAATCACTAAAAGGAAAAAAGAAAATTAGTTAACAAAAGACTATTACACTATACATATAGAAATATAAGAAAATAATAAGGAAGAAAAGAAATCACTTAAAGCAAACTTGAGAGCTCTGTACAGTAGGAAAAGCTTTGGGGTATTTCACTCCATGTTTGTACAGACAATGCTGCTGCTCTCCTTTCATCTTTAGACCCTAGATGCTGGCTTCACAGAGTGGAGACGTTTTCAGGGAAGACAAAGACAAGGCCAAGAGTACCACAGATTTGTGAAGTTCTTCCCCTTTCCATTGGCACTACACAGCAGCAAACAGTTTTTAAATAGTTAAACCTTGTTGCTTTTCTTCATGTTTGTAGTGTTTCACCGAAAGCTTAAAAAAAAAAAAAAAAGGCCATCATTCTATTCCTCCTGTCAAAATTCAGTAGTGACATGAGGGAAAAAAGTACTGGGAACACCTAGGTATTAATATGTTGAGAATTATCCATGACGGGCTACTGGTAACACTGTACATGGTTAGGCAGTGGGCAACCAAGTCTTTCAGCAGATTACCTTTCATGTGATGAATTTCAACTGCCCATGACATTAGACTGAGGTATTATTAGCTCTGTGGGTTGACATTTAACATTAGCACAACACCATCTTGTCACACCTTCAATTTTACAAAATCCTCTATGTAGCAGTGAAACTTCTCCCCTGATGACAGACTGGTTTCTTGAATTTCAGACGTGGATTTAGAGAAGATATAGGGCCTCCTGGCTCAGAAATGCCTTGGCATCTCACACTGTTCGCAACGGATTAAGGCTGGATGGTTCAAAAAAGTACAGGCAGTACAATTCCACTGAGCCCCCTCGTCATCTTCTGTGTCTTGAGTCTTTGGTGTTTTGATGGTGGACCTTTGATCTGTAAGGAAGCAAAAGAATTATTTTAGAAGCAAATTCACAGTCATAAATTACTGGCAACTACAAATACTATTGGGCTTTCCTCACAGCTCAGTCATTGTGGGTTGACATTTAACATTAGTACAACACCATCTTGTCACACCTTCAATTTTACAAAATCCTCTATGTAGCAGTGAAACTTCTCCCCTGATGACAGACTGGTTTCTTGAATTTCAGACGTGGATTTAGAGAAGATATAGGGCCTCCTGGCTCAGAAATGCCTTGGCATCTCACACTGTTCGCAACGGATTAAGGCTGGATGGTTCAAAAAAGTACAGGCAGTACAATTCCACTGAGCCCCCTCGTCATCTTCTGTGTCTTGAGTCTTTGGTGTTTTGATGGTGGACCTTTGATCTGTAAGGAAGCAAAAGAATTATTTTAGAAGCAAATTCACAGTCATAAATTACTGGCAACTACAAATACTATTGGGCTTTCCTCACAGCTCAGTCAAACACTAGCACTACACAGCATGAAACAGCCTGTTAATCAAATGAAGCATCCAGCTGAAACCGACCCACATGCTTGATCCTCACAACCTGTATCTATCAGGCTGGCACATCTCTGCTGGGGAATAGCAACATGGACATGACTTAATCACCTCAATATCTCCTCAAATGGGAAAAGAGCATCATTTCCCCCAACTGATAGCAGGAGAAAAGGGAAATCAATTCATATGGTCACTAATAGCCAAGATGACCATAATGTCACCTAAGAATGTGAAAAGGTATCCAACTGCAGTGCAGAACTGCTAGTGCATTTATGTCTCATTCAAGTTTGAGTTTCATTTCTCACTGATGTAGTAGTTATATTTCTGATTTTCTATCATGAATGGAAGTGTTTATTAAATGTTCTCCATCTGCTAAAAATCTAAAATTGAACAATACGTACTAATTTCTAAAATCTTATTTAACTGTCAACAACAGACTTGGAGAAGCTAATTAGTATAAAATTTTATCATACTTTATTTTTCATGTTATTTGAAAATGTATTTATTATGGAACACTAGAAAGACTACCAGATGCAGAGTCATAAGACTGGAGTTCTAGTCATGGTTCTGCTATTAACTCCTAATTTCTTTGCTCTGTGATCTTAGATAATCATGTTTCCTCTACATTTAGTCTTTCTTTCTTATAAAATAGTCACTGCAGTTTTATGAGGTCAATGTTCTAAATGTTTGAATGTACAGAGGTTTCTTAAATATAAGAAATATATTCCTCCATGGTTGTGTCAAAGATGAAATTACATTTATAAAGCTAATTTTATGGGGGAGGGAGGTATCTTTGTAATTTAAAAATAGGATTCCTATAAATTATTCTGGGGAGGTTTGAAGTAAAAGGAGCATGCATTATTGGATCTCTCCAATTACGGTTTATGATTTATAGTTTATAAATTATATTAAAAATGTATATTAATTTGCAAACTCTACCTATTCCACTGAGCTGGTAAGTAAATGATATCTTTTCTGCTATTTTAAAAGACAAGCTATGATATATAGTGGATAAAAATATAGGAAGTCAAGTTTCTGTGACAAATTCAAAATAATTAAGTGATGGTACTTTGTTTAGCGGCACTTTATTTAGTGTTTGGTCTTAAGGTTAACATTTTATTGTAAAATTCCCACTTGAGGCATGGGAATTTTTAGGCATTACCATGATTTTGGCACATGCATGAGCACCATGAAAGTTATTTATATAGTAAATTTTCTTTAAACTGAATAGCTTTAAAACAAATATCCAGGGAACTTTTCCGGTGGTCCAGTGGCTAAGACTCTGCACTCCCAATGCAGAGGCCCAGGTTCACTCCTTGGTCAGGGAGCTAGAGCCCACATGCCACAGCTAAGACCCAGCACAGCCAAACCAACAGATACATGTTTTAAAAAAACTGTCTATTTAAGGTTTATCTGGGCAAAAATATTTTAGAAATCAAGAGTCTGACAATACGAATTAGTACCCACCTAAAAGTAAAAAATGAATAGTTTAAAAAAGTTTGACTTTTTACCATCTACAATAATTCCACGTTCCATACTTAGGACACATTTAATCCAGTCTACTTATTAGAATTTTGGTCTTACTAAGGTTAGAAAACATGCCAATCTGCAACATTTTCAGTAAAACCTTATCTATCCTTTTTTGTTAACTACAAAGGTTTTTTAGGAGGGGCCATTCAATCTGTATTAACACTTCATTCTATTACTAAGTGCCAGGATTATCTTCAATATTTAAATATCTAAGGTAATCAAATAGAGGACTTAATTTTTATTTTAATGAAAAAATCTCCAGTGTTTTTCTTCCAACTGCACAAAATCTTCTGGTCCTTCGAATTATGACTTTTATTATTAGTGATATTTGGAAACTAAGTAAGCACCAGAATCGAGAAAAGAGGAAGTTATTTAGGGTGCACAGTAGGAGATGACTTGTGATGGCCACACTTTATTTTAGCTGTTAAAAAATCCACATTGTAAAGCAGAACTGATATTAAGAACTAAGTAAACTTCTCTAAGTGAAACTAGTAACTCCCTATTTTAGCTTTAAGGCAAAAATGACTAATTCTTTATTTCTCTAAAAATATCCAGTACACAAGCATTTATCTTTTGTGAAAAGCTTTTTAAGTTTTTTCCTTACTTTTTAATCATGGAAAATTTCAAATACACACAAAAATAGTGAAAACAGTGAAATAAACTCTCAACCCTTATGCTGCTTCAACAACTGTCAAGACAAACCTTATTTCATCTATCTATACCCCATCTCCTGCCTACCCATAAGTACTGAATTACCTGGAAACAAAACAGGATCTTTTTATATGAGAATTTCTAGTTTTTGAAAGAGAATAAAAAGATTATACTGAGGCAACTCATTCAGAGTCTAAACTATCCATTTTGCTTATTTTAAGGAGCTAGGCTCTGCTTACCGCTGCTTTCCTTATTCCTTTATTCAATTAACATCCAATGTCTGAACACTTGCTTACTCACGTACTGTGTCAAATGCCCAATTTCACTTTTGCTCCTCTATAATAAGACTTCATTACATTCCAGCTATGTTTAAAAACATTTAAATAATAAAAAATATGAAGCTACAGCTAGGCCTTGAATTATAACTGAATAAAAACTAAGGAGTGGAGAGAACAGGATACTGAATAAAAATATGAAAATTCTTGTAACAAACCAAAGATTGTTCCCATGTCTACATATTTTTTAATGCCTGGAGTAAAAAACCCACACAAATGTTTCAACATTTCTTAGTTTTGTGTGTACATAATTTCTATCAATGACACAAAAATGATAGTAGGTAATAATTTAAAAAAACATTTATCTGAAATTCAGAGAATTTTGATTATAGAAAACTACGCATAAACTATATAGGACAGAATACTTATGAAAAATAAACTTTCCTAAGGTGTCTTTCTTAACATTTGTCTAGAATTTCAAAGAATACAAGTTTTTATACCTGGTGATTTTTTTTTTGGTGGGGGGGGGGGCCAAGATTTGCTATTCTGGGAGTATATAATGAATCCTAAGGACATGCATGGAGAAGGCAATGGCACCGCACTCCAGTGTTCTTCCTGGAGATTCCCAGGGACGGGGGAGCCTGGTGGGCTGCCGTCTATGGGGTTGCACAGAGTCAGGCACAACTGAACCGACTTAGCAGCAAGGACATGCATTTTACTTTTAAAGGGCTAAGTACATTACATTTTTGAACCGTCCCAATTCCCAGCATGTTAAGTGAAAATAAGTATCTTCATCCATCCAAGAATGCCAAAGTTGGAAGTACTTTCAGAGTGGAAGGCTGCTAAGAATAAAATTTTCTAAAATCTTGTTTTTCAAAACACAACAGTTTTCATATTCACTGTATACACTAACCTTTGGGTTTTGGTGGCACAGGGCCTACAAATCCAATATTGTCATAAAAGTTATGAATAGCACTGGGATTGAAATGTGGTCCTGAAATATATAAAAAGAAGTATATCAATGTTTATAGCTCAAAAAAATTAAAAAGATTTTTAAAAAGCAAAATATTTTCTTTCTTAAAAAAAAACAAAACAGTTAAATAGAAAAAATACTTTTTATTTCACACCTCTAATCTCCAATTACATGAAAGGATTTCAAAAACAGCTGAAATAGGTGTAATATATTGATAGTACCCATAACAGACGTCCAACCTGTAAACTAAGGAAGAAGTTAGATTAATGCTAGTAAGACAGTAAAAGAATCAGAACAGATCCCTGTTGTATGTGAGAAGTTAAGATAACTTAAAATTTGACAATGTAAAATATAATTTTAACATGGTTATAAGCAACTAAATAGCTTGGCCTCAAGTAAGTATAAAAACCTGAACTAATATAATGTGATGCTTCAGATTTTAAACAAAAGGAACAAGTTCAAAGATTACCTTTTCTAGACTAGTACCAATTTTTTCTCTCCAAAGTTAAATTATGGCATTTTCTATGACTGCTTCAAGATAAACAGCTTACTTACTAAAAGAAAATAAAACAAATCATCTTCCAGTTTAATGGATTTTGGCACACACTGAGAAGTGTGACTCCGGGCTTATTTTTTGGCTTCTTCCCTTTCCTGTCTTTTTCATTTTATATATTTCTATTATTTCCAAACTTTAGAATTAGGTTTAAGTTATAAACATTCTTTTTAGTTGTCTATGGAACACTTTTTACTCACTCACGTACTGTGCCAAATGCCCCAGTCTTTTTTTACTCCACAATAAGCAATTATTGCTGGTCAGTAACAGTTCAAATATCATAAACTATCATTTTCCTAAAATATTGTATGTTGTATTTTAATTTTCTTCTCTGTCATCAATTAAGTAAGTGCCATTAGGGTGGGGATGCCTTTTAATCATGTTCTTAAAAGCATAATTCTTCAAAGGTAGAACAAAAAAAGGGAAACAGGAAAAAGGAATATGAGTATATATATTACAATCTTAATAAACACTGTAACAGATTATATTAATACATAACAGCAATACTTTTGACAATATAGCCAGACATACTAATCACTGTCTTCCCTTAATGTATGACTAAAGGGGATTTGAAGGATATTAACATATCAAATTACTTCTCAACCAAATATACAGCTTTGGAGGGAGGAGTGGCGAGTAAGAGAAAATAAAAATCTAAGCAGCACTATATGGCTCCAAATCAATCTGAAACAAGCTTACAATTGAAAGTCTGTTTTCAGTCACAGGAAGAGCTGACAAATTAATACAAAGAATTTCAGCTGAATACGCACTGAACTTTACCTCGGGCTTGAAAAAGATCGATTTCTTTGGTTAAGCAGTCAATGTCAATCTGGAGCTGTCTATTACAACTTCTCAACTGCTGCATTTCTTCGAGCTGAAAAATAATTCCAGGTGAGGCTCTGTATCGAACTCTTATGTTATTAGTTAAGAAGGAGTCAAGGTTTGCAGGGGGTGGTAAGGACAGAAAAACAAGTATGAATTAAGAGCATTTCTAGAAAAGTAGGTCAAGCTTTTATACTGATGATAGGTTACCTATTCTCATGTTCAAGCATAGCAGTTACAACAGTTACAGAAAGACTTACTGAAGGTATTTGGGATATGGAATTTGATCTTTTCAGACGCCTTCGAGTTAGATTATTCTCCATTTCATTGACCTCAGATTTTAGTTTATCCAGCTTTTTCTTTTGAATCTCAAGTTCTCTTTGAAGCCGTTCCATTCTGGCCTTCTGGTGTACCAAAAGAGCTGCAATACATATTAGTATATATGAAGATCCACCCAGTTTAGTCAATTAACCTTTAAACAACCTTGGGAAAACAAAACAGATAACTATTTCTGTGACAAACAAGAGGCTACGGAGAATCTCAAAGATAACACTAAAACAAAGTATTGTGTGTTAAATGTTTAAAATTTCAAAATTTTTAACTTTAGAGAATTATTTTAACTTGAGAATCATTTAAGCATATAAACAACTTAATGGGAATGTGGGTTAGGTTAAATCCATTTTGATGTATGCAATAAATAAAAGTGATTGATTTTGATCCACATGAAAGTTAACATTAAACTGCTCAAACTGCAAATCAAAAACAAAACCATTCAGATAAACCAAATACATTTTCTAATATTCCAATTATATTTAGTGAGAACATTTTCCTAAGATTTTTAAAAAAGAAAATAAGCAGTCAACCTTGTCACATGAATGATGAAACTGCTTGGGAAACCTTTAGTAAACCATAAAAATTGGTATACATGATTTTGCCACTTCTGGACAAAACGAGTTTGACTTTTTAGGATATTGTACTGGTGGTAAAGATAACTGAATTTACTATTAAATGGAGGCTTGGGGTGACTCTGCCATGAGAAAACAAGCTGATTTGAGAAAGTATAATAAATAAACTCTAAAAATGAAAAATAGCAATTAAAATAAAAAAGTCAAGTTGATTAAACAGATTAGATTAATGCTAAATAGTCACCATCAATCAAATTAAAACTTCCAAGAAGCTAAAAAAGAAGGAAAAGGCTTTATATATTCAGGCCATTCAGTCCAGCAGTGTATTACAGAATCTGAATTAGGGTGTGGGGTTTGGGGAAGCTAGTTAGGCTCAAGTGCTTTAAAATTAACTTTAAATGGTAGATAATTTTTCCCAACAAAAATTTGACACTAATACAATCCACAGGTATCTCCCTCTGTAATTCTCCTTTCTTATTTATTGGAAGAAAAGAGTATTAGGGGAATATGTCTCAAGTTTTAAAAATCATGACTGATTCTTGGTATCTTATCTCTCATTTTAATATATATTCTAAAAACGCAGGGAGGTGTTTTGGAGGCTTTGTCAGACTTTTATTAATTTGGTTTATTTTACTTGAATTGCAAAGTTTTATGCCTCTATTTCCAAAACATAAGAATTGTGCATTAGGGTTTATTTTATTCTCTTAAAAGAAGAGGAGGAGTGGGTTGTTAATTTCTGAGTGGGACAGTAAGAAGAGAAAGACAGAGGCATGAAGTGAGAATGGAGGGCAAGGCAAAGGAAAACTAGAAGAACATGACACACTCTCCTTCGTTTCTAAGCTCTGATGATCCACCAATGCGTCTCAAGTGCCATTAGAGACATTTGTTCAAATTAATGAGTATTTAAAAGCAGTATTTCTTAAAAATTAATGGAAATCATCTCCCTAAAAGCTTTTTCCTAAATATGCAAAACAAAAAAAAAACTTTAAAAAATGCATTTATTTAGTGGTTCTAACGACTAAGTGATGATTTATATTTGGACTGAGTTAGAAAATAAGACATACATTTGTGATATTATTCAATATTACATGAGGAGAAGGATTAAGAACAGATTTTCTCAGAAACTGATTTATATGGTGAGGGCAGAGAGAGAATGAACCTCTGAGTGAGGAATTACTGTTAACAATTAGCTCTAGGCTGGTGATTTCCTTGAAGTAACCAGCAGAAGCAAATGCAAACTGCTCTGGCAACCTATTTCCAGTATGGAGGGACACCTACTATGGAATCCAAAACGGAAAAATCCTCAACGAAGAGAAGCTCTCAGCAGAAAAGTATGACCAAACAATAAAACCATCTACCATGAGAATCAACAGCCTGAGAGGAGCCCCCTAAAACTTGGCTATATAACAATTCAAAAGAAGCTATGGAAATATCTGTTTAAGATGATTATAATGATTATAGAAGAATATAACAAATAAGATACCATGAATAAGTTTTGGAGAAGTACCATAAACAACCTCTAGAAATGGAAAATAGCCATTGAAACAGTCAACCAAATACATTAAACTGTAGATTACACATAGTCAAAGACATATTTAGTGACCCAAGAGACAAATCTAAGAGTATTCTCAAAACGCAGAGGTAAAGTGATAGGACACATGAAAGAGGGGTTAAAAGATCTTAGATAAATACGAAAAGGAGTTCCAGAAAGAGATAATAGAGCGAACGGCAAACTTTGAAGAGAAACCTGAAGAAATGAAATAATATTTCAGAAGCTAATGGAATAACTAATTCACTTAATCAAATTACTGGAGTAGGGAGGAACAGATAAAGTTGGAGGATTTTACAAACCATGGACTGCTCCTAAAGAAAGAACTACTAAAGATGTTTTTTTATACGGAGGACATTAATACAAGAGGAAGGAATAAGATAATGAACATAAAACAAGTTCTAACTCTGAAACAAAGGAAAAAGACCATGGTAGTGGGTGGGGAGGCAAAGACTGTTTAAAAAAGAGTAAAACTAAAATATTAGAGAAGAATAACAAGAAATTGGAAATACAAAAATTAGATGAAAAGCATTCTAAGGCTTTAAAAGTGTTTATAAAGAATATTCTCAGTTTAGTTTAGTCGCTCAGTCGTGTCTCTTTGCGACTCCATGGACTGCAGCATGCCAGGCTTCCTTGTCCATCACCAACTCTCGCAGCTTGCTCAAACTCATATCCATCAAGTCAGTGATGCCATCTAACCATCTCATCCTCTGTCATCCCCTTCTCTTCCTGCCCACAATCTTTCCCAGTATCAGGGTCTTTTCCAATGAGTCAGTTCTTCACGTCAGGTGGCCAAAGTATTGGAGTTTCAGCTTCAGCATCAGTTCTTCCAATGAACACCCAGGACTGGTCTCCTTTAGGATGGACTGGTTGTATCTCCTTGCAGTCCAAGGGACTCTCAAGAGTCTTCTCCAACACCACAGTTCAAAAGCATCAATTCTTTCTTTATACTCTCACATCCATATATGACTACTGGAAAAACCCCATGGAGAACCCCATGAACAGTATGAAAAGAATATTCTCAAATGTTGCTAAACCAAATATACATGTTAATATCTAGGGATAAAGATGAAGAGTATATGAGAAAGCTAAATATAGTTTCTAAAAGAGCAAAAGGATAAAATTTGATTAAACTTAAATAGCAGGAAAGGAGGAAAGAACTAGAACACAAAGAATTCCAAATATATCAGTAATCATAACTGTAATCTAATTAATCTGTTTAGATACAAAAGATCTACAGCTGCATTGCTGTTTTCAAAACACACTTAAAATGTAATTTGCTAATCCATTCTTTTAATATATTGAGAATCTATGTCAGGATTGTTGTAGCCACTCAGGAAATCAACAAACAAGACAGGTAAAAATCCCTACCCTGCTGGAGCTTGGAGATAAGCGTGTGTGTGTCCCGAGAAAAAAGCTCTAAAAAAGGGGTCAGCAAACTATGGCTCAAGGGCCCAATCTGGCCATTGCCTGTTTTGTGAACAAAGTTTTCCTAGAATATAGCCACACTCACTCGTTTACCTATTGTCTATGTCTGTTTTTGTTACAACTGAAACCACGTGGCTTGTAAAATTCCACATAATTTAGTATTTGGCTGTTTATCAGATCATATGGAGACCAAATAAATGGGGACCTATCATAGCACAGAAAGGTTGAAAATAAAAGGACTAAAGTAAAGTAATACTTTGTACTCTAGGCAGCACTCTAAGAGATACAAAGTAGAGCAGCCAACTGCTAGAGATATTTGAAGACTGTAAGGAACTAAAAAGGCAACAACAAAACCCAGACCTAGCTCCACTCCTGCCTAAACTGACTTAACCCTTCACATGATATCCTGACAGGAAAAAAGGCATTCTAGTTTCTGGATGTAAAGGTCTCATATGTTAAAAAAAAAAAAACAAAATAGAAGAGACTAATTTTTGGCATTCAATAATAATAAAAGAAGAAAGTAATGACACACAGAAAACTGAGAGAAACATTCAACGAATCACCAAGAGACAGCAGTCAACTGAACCATATTCAAAGATGACCCAGATGCTGGAAGTAGCAGCCAGGAAATTGAAAAATAACTATGATTGAAGCTTCCTAGGTGGTACAGTGGTAAAGAATCGTCTGCTAACAGGAGACGCCAGAGATTCGGGTTTGATTCCTGGGTCAGGAAGATCTCCTGGAGGAGGAAATGGCAACCTACTCCAGTATTCTTGCCTGGGGAAAATCCCATGGACAGAGGAGCCTGGCAGGTCCCAAAGAACTGGGCACGACTGAGCAAGACATACACACAGCATGTTGAAGGAGTTAGGTGAAAAGATGAACAACACGTAGGAACTGATGGATAATCTGCGAGGAGAGATGGAAATTATTAAAGAAGACTCAAATATTGGAAATAAAATATGGTATCAGAGATAAAGAAATCTTTCAACATGCTTACCAGCATGCTGGATACAGAAGAACCAGTGAACCTGAAGACAGAGATTCAACCAAACACGAAGAAAAAGAGGGAAGAACAAAGCATCCAAGAAGTGACAGGCAACATGAGTTCATAATATACATGTAATTGGTGAAAGAAATGCAAAAACAGTAAGACGTAGTTGAGGATAATGGCTAAATGGTTTCCAAAATTAATGAAAGACAATAAATCACAGATCCAAAGAGCCCAGGGATCTCCAAGTAACATCAAAACAAAACCAAACCTAGACATATAATAAAACTGCTGAAAAACCAAAGATACAGAGGACATCTTGAAGGCTGATAGAGACACTTTTAAATTGATATGCCAGGCAAATATAAAACTGAAATAAAGCCAGTGCAATAATATTCATTTCAGGAAAAAAGCTGAACGAGAGAAGGTCAATATTCAGCTCAGTTAAGGTGCTCAGTTGTGTCCGACTCTGCAACTCCATGGACTGCAGCACACCAGGCTTCCCTGTCTAACACCAACTCCTGGAGTTTACTCAAACTCACGTCCATTGAGTTGGTGATGCCATCCAACCATCTCATCCTCTGTGGTCCCCTTCTACTTCAATCTTTCCCACCATCAGGGTCTTTTCAAATGAGCCAGTTCTTCCCATCAGGGGGCCAAAGTACTGGAGTTTCCACTTCAGCATCAGTCCTTCCAATGAATATTCAGGATTGATTTCCTTGCAGTCCAAGGGACTCTTAAGAGTCTTCTTCAAAACCACAGTTTAAAAGCATCAATTCTTCGGTGCTAAGCTTTCTTTACAGTCCAACTCTCACATCCATACATGACTACTGGAAAAGCCATAGCTTTGACTAGACGGACCTTTGTTGGCAAAGTAATGTCTCTGCTTTTTAATATGCTGTCTAGGTTGGTCATAACCGTTCTTCCAAAGAGCAAGCGTCTTAATTTCATGGCTGCAGTCACCATCTGCAGTGATTTTGGAGCCCCCCAAAATAGTCTGTCACTGTTTCCACTGTTTCTCCATCTACCTGCCATGAAGTGATGGGATCGGATGCCATGATCTTAGTTTTCTGAATGTTGAGCTTTAAGCCAACTTCTTCACTCTTCTCTTTCACTTTCATCAACAGGCTCTTTAGTTCTTTGCTTTCTGCCCTAAGTGTGGTGTTATCTGTGTATCTGAGGTGACTGATATTTCTTCTAGCAGTCTTGATTCCAGCTATGTTTCATCCAGTCCAGCGTTTCTCATGACGTACTCTGCATATAAGTTAAATAAGCAGGGTGACAATATACAGCCTTGACGTACTCCTTTTCCTATTTGGAACCAGTCTGTTGCTCCATGTCCAGTTCTAACTACTTCTTCTTGACCTGCGTACAGATGTCTTAGGAGGCAGGTCAAGTGGTCTGGTATTCCCATCTCTTTCAGAATTTTCTAGTTTATTGTGATCCACACAAAGGCTTTGGCATAGTCAATAAAGCAAAAGTAGATGTTTTTCTGGAACTCTCTTCTTTTTTCTATGATCCAGTGGATGTTGGCAATTTGATCTCTGGTTCCTCTGCCTTTTCTAAATCCAGCTTGAACATCTGGAAGTTCACGGTTCATGTACTGTTGAAGCCTGGCTTGGAGAATTTTGAGCATTACTTCACTAGCATGTGAGATGAGTGCAATTGTACAGTAGGTTGAACATTCTTTGGCACTGGCTTTCTTTGGGATTGGAACATCATATTAGTAGGAGATAAAAAAGTGATTAAGAAAAAGATATAGTAAGAGAGATGATGGAGTCATAGTTACTGAAGGTATTATTATGGGGATGTTTTAAAGTTACAGACTAAATACTTCAGAATGTTTCTTAAACAGAAAAAATACTACATCTTCCGGAATTCACAAAGAAAGGAGTTTTTGCAACGGCTGAAGATATGGCTTACCTTTGAGAATAAAGGTGAGATATCACCTATGACAGGCTGAAACCCTACAGTAAATCCACTGTCTTAGAACTTATCTAAGAGATATTTCTTTTCAGTGAAAACAAAGTAGTGGAGCAGAATTATAACAATCTGGAGACTATTCAGGATCTTTTAAGTATGTCTATTAATTACAAACAAACTAAAAAATGCTCTGGAAATAGTATAAGAGAGACATGATCTCAATTTCTCTAGTAGGTGCCTGGATTTTTATGTGTCTAGTTCACTTTTCAATTGTGGCTTGGGAGTTTTAGATAGGAGTCTGAGAAAGATGAATTACAAAGTAGTGTCAAGGTGAATTTCTAAAAATCACTGAAAATTCATCTAAAGCTAAACTTTTTCTCCAGTTGTGGTTTTGTCTACAATTTTAATCTTCACTGTACAAAACATTACACAATACATATTCATTAAGAAACAGTATTAAGACTAGTCATAATAAAGAAGAATGAGTATAACGCTTACTTATAAAGACACTTTTGCTTTGATCAGTCTCTCCTAAATGAAGGAGTTGGGTATTGACTGTTTGGGGAGAAAGAAATATGACAATTATACTTCCAGCATCCAAAAGAAGCAGACAGCTTGGAAACAGTCAGAAAGGGTGACAAAATGACGGCTGCAGTTGTGGGCTAAGACTAGAACATTTCACCTGTTACAGGAAAAGACTGTGAATAGGGATCTGAGAAAATTCTTAGACTGGCTTTTTGGGTTTTTTTCCCCCTTTGTTTTGGTATACAACGAAACTGCTATAAACAAAACAATATCAATCACACCTACAGATGAATGAGGTTCACGCACAATGTAGTGATATGTACTTGTAAAGGAGGAGGGGTGATCTGTTATACAGATCTGTTAACAGATCTGTTAAACAGGTGGGTAAGCTAAGGAAAAAATACTCTCCATTCCTGTCAATTATTTACATTTAGACTAATATGGACTTTAAGATTCAAATACAAAGAATCAATTATATTAGAGAGGATTTCCAGTTACAGGTGACTGAAAGAAAAGTGAAAATGAAACTCGTTCAGTTGTGTCTGATTCTTTGTGACCCCATGGACTATACGGTCCGTGGAATTCTCCAGGCCAGAATACCGGTAGCCCTTCCCTTCTCCAGGGCATCTCCCCAACCCAGGGATCAAAAGCAGGTCCACATTGCAGGTCGATTCTTCACCAGCTGAGCCACAATCTTCTGCCTTTTGAAACCTCATGAAAATAACAGAGGAATAAAATGGATAGAATCCAACAAAGGTAAACAATAGGAAGAAGGCAATTAGTGGCAAGAGATTTCAAAAAGTTCCTGGAAAACTGAAAGCAGATGAAATGGAATAGACTAATGGAGGCCGGAGAAAGCTACAGTCTCACAGACAAGGAGGGTACTGCAAAGAGGCAGCTAATTTGCCATGCAGAAACCTAACAGAGGCTCCTGGAGAATGCAAGTAAATAACAGAAGGCAGAAATGAGGGATGGATCAGAAAAGGGGGCTTAATTACAAGTCTCTGAATAGAACGGTCAACCTCTCCCCATCCCATGGAATCTTAAGCACAGCATGGTTAAGCATAAGCAACCTAAAGACTTTTTAGGTTGCTCACACTACAGAAAGGTGGCTCTTTGATAGGATAATTCTACCAAAGAAATAAGGGATATACTTCAGTTCAGTTCAGTCGCTCAGTTGTGTCCAACTCTTTTCGACCCCATGAATCACAGCACGCCAGGCCTCCCTGTTCATCACCAACTTCTGGAGTTCACTCAGATTCACATCCATCGGGTCAGTGATGCCATCCAGCCATCTNTACACACAGCATGTTGAAGGAGTTAGGTGAAAAGATGAACAACACGTAGGAACTGATGGATAATCTGCGAGGAGAGATGGAAATTATTAAAGAAGACTCAAATATTGGAAATAAAATATGGTATCAGAGATAAAGAAATCTTTCAACATGCTTACCAGCATGCTGGATACAGAAGAACCAGTGAACCTGAAGACAGAGATTCAACCAAACACGAAGAAAAAGAGGGAAGAACAAAGCATCCAAGAAGTGACAGGCAACATGAGTTCATAATATACATGTAATTGGTGAAAGAAATGCAAAAACAGTAAGACGTAGTTGAGGATAATGGCTAAATGGTTTCCAAAATTAATGAAAGACAATAAATCACAGATCCAAAGAGCCCAGGGATCTCCAAGTAACATCAAAACAAAACCAAACCTAGACATATAATAAAACTGCTGAAAAACCAAAGATACAGAGGACATCTTGAAGGCTGATAGAGACACTTTTAAATTGATATGCCAGGCAAATATAAAACTGAAATAAAGCCAGTGCAATAATATTCATTTCAGGAAAAAAGCTGAACGAGAGAAGGTCAATATTCAGCTCAGTTAAGGTGCTCAGTTGTGTCCGACTCTGCAACTCCATGGACTGCAGCACACCAGGCTTCCCTGTCTAACACCAACTCCTGGAGTTTACTCAAACTCACGTCCATTGAGTTGGTGATGCCATCCAACCATCTCATCCTCTGTGGTCCCCTTCTACTTCAATCTTTCCCACCATCAGGGTCTTTTCAAATGAGCCAGTTCTTCCCATCAGGGGGCCAAAGTACTGGAGTTTCCACTTCAGCATCAGTCCTTCCAATGAATATTCAGGATTGATTTCCTTGCAGTCCAAGGGACTCTTAAGAGTCTTCTTCAAAACCACAGTTTAAAAGCATCAATTCTTCGGTGCTAAGCTTTCTTTACAGTCCAACTCTCACATCCATACATGACTACTGGAAAAGCCATAGCTTTGACTAGACGGACCTTTGTTGGCAAAGTAATGTCTCTGCTTTTTAATATGCTGTCTAGGTTGGTCATAACCGTTCTTCCAAAGAGCAAGCGTCTTAATTTCATGGCTGCAGTCACCATCTGCAGTGATTTTGGAGCCCCCCAAAATAGTCTGTCACTGTTTCCACTGTTTCTCCATCTACCTGCCATGAAGTGATGGGATCGGATGCCATGATCTTAGTTTTCTGAATGTTGAGCTTTAAGCCAACTTCTTCACTCTTCTCTTTCACTTTCATCAACAGGCTCTTTAGTTCTTTGCTTTCTGCCCTAAGTGTGGTGTTATCTGTGTATCTGAGGTGACTGATATTTCTTCTAGCAGTCTTGATTCCAGCTATGTTTCATCCAGTCCAGCGTTTCTCATGACGTACTCTGCATATAAGTTAAATAAGCAGGGTGACAATATACAGCCTTGACGTACTCCTTTTCCTATTTGGAACCAGTCTGTTGCTCCATGTCCAGTTCTAACTACTTCTTCTTGACCTGTGTACAGATGTCTTAGGAGGCAGGTCAAGTGGTCTGGTATTCCCATCTCTTTCAGAATTTTCTAGTTTATTGTGATCCACACAAAGGCTTTGGCATAGTCAATAAAGCAAAGGAGATGTTTTTCTGGAACTCTCTTCTTTTTTCTATGATCCAGTGGATGTTGGCAATTTGATCTCTGGTTCCTCTGCCTTTTCTAAATCCAGCTTGAACATCTGGAAGTTCACGGTTCATGTACTGTTGAAGCCTGGCTTGGAGAATTTTGAGCATTACTTCACTAGCATGTGAGATGAGTGCAATTGTACAGTAGGTTGAACATTCTTTGGCACTGGCTTTCTTTGGGATTGGAACATCATATTAGTAGGAGATAAAAAAGTGATTAAGAAAAAGATATAGTAAGAGAGATGATGGAGTCATAGTTACTGAAGGTATTATTATGGGGATGTTTTAAAGTTACAGACTAAATACTTCAGAATGTTTCTTAAACAGAAAAAATACTACATCTTCCGGAATTCACAAAGAAAGGAGTTTTTGCAACGGCTGAAGATATGGCTTACCTTTGAGAATAAAGGTGAGATATCACCTATGACAGGCTGAAACCCTACAGTAAATCCACTGTCTTAGAACTTATCTAAGAGATATTTCTTTTCAGTGAAAACAAAGTAGTGGAGCAGAATTATAACAATCTGGAGACTATTCAGGATCTTTTAAGTATGTCTATTAATTACAAACAAACTAAAAAATGCTCTGGAAATAGTATAAGAGAGACATGATCTCAATTTCTCTAGTAGGTGCCTGGATTTTTATGTGTCTAGTTCACTTTTCAATTGTGGCTTGGGAGTTTTAGATAGGAGTCTGAGAAAGATGAATTACAAAGTAGTGTCAAGGTGAATTTCTAAAAATCACTGAAAATTCATCTAAAGCTAAACTTTTTCTCCAGTTGTGGTTTTGTCTACAATTTTAATCTTCACTGTACAAAACATTACACAATACATATTCATTAAGAAACAGTATTAAGACTAGTCATAATAAAGAAGAATGAGTATAACGCTTACTTATAAAGACACTTTTGCTTTGATCAGTCTCTCCTAAATGAAGGAGTTGGGTATTGACTGTTTGGGGAGAAAGAAATATGACAATTATACTTCCAGCATCCAAAAGAAGCAGACAGCTTGGAAACAGTCAGAAAGGGTGACAAAATGACGGCTGCAGTTGTGGGCTAAGACTAGAACATTTCACCTGTTACAGGAAAAGACTGTGAATAGGGATCTGAGAAAATTCTTAGACTGGCTTTTTGGGTTTTTTTCCCCCTTTGTTTTGGTATACAACGAAACTGCTATAAACAAAACAATATCAATCACACCTACAGATGAATGAGGTTCACGCACAATGTAGTGATATGTACTTGTAAAGGAGGAGGGGTGATCTGTTATACAGATCTGTTAACAGATCTGTTAAACAGGTGGGTAAGCTAAGGAAAAAATACTCTCCATTCCTGTCAATTATTTACATTTAGACTAATATGGACTTTAAGATTCAAATACAAAGAATCAATTATATTAGAGAGGATTTCCAGTTACAGGTGACTGAAAGAAAAGTGAAAATGAAACTCGTTCAGTTGTGTCTGATTCTTTGTGACCCCATGGACTATACGGTCCGTGGAATTCTCCAGGCCAGAATACCGGTAGCCCTTCCCTTCTCCAGGGCATCTCCCCAACCCAGGGATCAAAAGCAGGTCTTCATTGCAGGTCGATTCTTCACCAGCTGAGCCACAATCTTCTGCCTTTTGAAACCTCATGAAAATAACAGAGGAATAAAATGGATAGAATCCAACAAAGGTAAACAATAGGAAGAAGGCAATTAGTGGCAAGAGATTTCAAAAAGTTCCTGGAAAACTGAAAGCAGATTAAATGGAATAGACTAATGGAGGCCGGAGAAAGCTACAGTCTCACAGACAAGGAGGGTACTGCAAAGAGGCAGCTAATTTGCCATGCAGAAACCTAACAGAGGCTTCTGGAGAATGCAAGTAAATAACAGAAGGCAGAAATGAGGGATGGATCAGAAAAGGGGGCTTAATTACAAGTCTCTGAATAGAACGGTCAACCTCTCCCCATCCCATGGAATCTTAAGCACAGCATGGTTAAGCATAAGCAACCTAAAGACTTTTTAGGTTGCTCACACTACAGAAAGGTGGCTCTTTGATAGGATAATTCTACCAAAGAAATAAGGGATATACTTCAGTTCAGTTCAGTCGCTCAGTTGTGTCCAACTCTTTTCGACCCCATGAATCACAGCACGCCAGGCCTCCCTGTTCATCACCAACTCCTGGAGTTCACTCAGATTCACATCCATCGGGTCAGTGATGCCATCCAGCCATCTCATCCTCTGTTGTCCCCTTCTCCTCCTGTCCCCAATCCCTCCCAGCATCAGAGTCTTTCCCAATAAGTCAACTCTTTGCATGAGGTGGCCAAAATACTGGAGTTTCAGCTTTAGCACCATTCCTTCCAAAGAAATCCCAGAGCTGATCTCTTTCAGAATGGACTGGTTGGATCTCCTTGCAGTCCAAGGGACTCTCAAGAGTCTTCTCCAACACCACAGTTCAAAAGCATCAATTCTTCGGCGCTCTGCCTTCTTCACAGTCCAACTCTCACATCCATACATGACCCCAGGAAAAACCATAGCCTTGACTAGACAGACCAAAGTTGGCAAAGTAATGTCTCTGCTTTTGAATATGTTATCTGGGTTGGTCATAACTTTTCTTCCAAGGATTAAGTGTCTTTTAATTTCATGGCTGCAGTCACCATCTGCAGTGATTTTGGAGCCCCCAAAAGTAAAGTCTGACACTGTTTCCCCATCTACTTCCCATGAAGTGATGGGACCGGATGCCATGATCTTCGTTTTCTGAATGCTGAGCTTTAAACCAACTTTTTCACTCTCCTCTTTCACTTTCATCAAGAGGCTTTTTAGTTCATATAGTGATCTCTTTAGTTTTTCCAAATTTAACTATCTAACCTGCCCTTTAAATAGACAAAAAAGGAGGAGAAATAACAGAGAAAAATATACTCAGTACTTTTGAAATCTTCTTTCAGTCAGTTAAGTTTTAATAAAGTTTTAAGCTTACAACTCCCTCTGGTGGTTGATAAAATAAACAAGTAGAATCTCTATAAACTAGTACAATCTCTTTAGAGAGACTCAAAATTAAAAATTGGTAGCATGTATTTGAGGCAGTCATCTGTGTTCTTCACCAAATACTTCTGGCTCTCTGCTTTCCAGGTATATAGTAGAACTGTGCCTCCTCATCCTCTCTGAATTAGGGGTGGTATGTGGACTTGTTCTTTCTAAACAGTAACATGTGTTGGGGCAGAAAATCAAGGAGTCGGAGCTAATTTGCTATATGTCCTTTGTCTTGCCTGAACAATCATGGAAGCACAGAGATGGAGCTTCCCTTAACCTGGGTACCTGAGTGAGGGTGATGTAGAACAGAGCCCACCAGCTAATCTATTTGTCAAGTGCGCTAGAAATAAACCTTTGTTGTTTAAAGACACAGTTTGTTAACAGCAGCATAACCAAGCCTAAATGATACATGTATCAAAATTTTAAAAATACAATATCCTTTGACACAGCAGTTTCCTACTCCTGGTAATCTCTTCTGCCAACATGCCTGGGTGTGGTTAAAATGTTCATGCATAGAATTTTTACTGCAGCAGTTTGTAAAAGCAAGACCCTAAGATCTATCAAAAAAGGAGTGATTAGAGATTATGGTACAAAATACTATACAGTCATTTTTAAAAGAAGCAGACCTGCAATTCCTGACTTGGAATACTCTCAAAGAGACAAAAACAAAAGCTCTGATAAAAAAAGAAAGTAAACTATGTTTCACTTGTATTAAAAATGTATAAATATATGTATGCTTCATATGCAATTTCAATTTCTAGAATACAAAATGAACTGTGAATAGCTACTGGTTATCTCCAGTGCGAGAACTTTTCATTATAAATTCTTTTGGTTTCCTTACATTAAAAAAAAAACAAAACAAGTGTATTTAGAAAAATATTTTGGTGTAATCCCTATAGAATCCCAGCTTGTAGAAACTGACAAGCTGATTCTAAAATATATATGGAATAGCAGGAGACCTCAAATAACCAACCTAAAAAAAGAACAAAGTAGAATGTACACACCGCAATATCAAAACTTACTATAAAGTAACGATAATCGAGGCAGTGAGTAATGGCATAAGGACAAACATATAGACAAATAAACAAACAGAAAAACTGAAAGTACAGAAATAAACCCATCTGTTTATGGTCAACTGATTTTCTATAAAGGTCCCAAGGCCATTCAGTGAGAAAAGTCTTTTCAACAAATGGTGCTGGGAACAGATAACCGACAAGGACCTACTGTATAGTACAGGGAACTCTGCTTCAATATTCTGTAATAACCTAAATGGGAAAAGAATTTGAAAAAGAATAGATGCAAGTATATGAAGAGCTGAATCACTTTGCTGTACATCTGAAATTGACAACATTGTTCACGCCACTCCAACATAAAAAAAAAAAAAAAAAAAAGGAAACTGATGGCATAGGAGAAAATTTTGCAACAATAACAACAAACCTAAATGGTGCTGGGACATCTGGATTGCCACATGGAAAAGAATGAAATTTGGACACTTATCTCATAGCCTTATATAGAAGTTAACTCAAAATAGAGGAGAGACAAAAATTTAAACTCTAAAACTAAAACTCTCAGGAGTAAATCCTGATCACCTTGGATTTACCCACTGATTCTTAGATATGACACCAAAGATATGAATAATGAAAGGAAAGTGATAAGTCAGACTTCAGCAAAATTAAAAACTTGTGCTTCAAGGACACTTACCAAGAAGGTGAAAGGATAACTCACAGAATGGGAGAAAACAGTTGCAAATCACATAAGGGACTATAACCACAATATACAAAGAACTCATACAACTCAGTAATAAAAACAAATGACCTAATTAAAAAGTCAGCAAAGGATATAAACTGGCATTTCTCCAAAGAAAATACACATGATGGCTCGACATCATTAGTCATCAGAAAAATATAAATCAAAATGAGATACCACTTTACAGCTACTGGGATGGTAAGAATCAAAGAAAATAGCAACTGTGGTGGAGGATGTGGAGAAATCAAAACCCTCAAAGATTGCTGCTGGGAATACAAAACGGTGCAGCCACACTGGAAAATGGTGTGGCAGCTCATTCCTCGATGGCTGAATGCAGACCCACCATAGCACCCAGCAAATTCAACTCGTGTGTATGCTTATACCTATGTGTATACATATGTCCACATAAACTTGTACACAAATGTTCATCACAGCATTATTTACAATAGACAAAAGTCAGAAACAATCTAAATGCCCATTAACTGATGAATGAATAAATAAAACGTAGTGTATCTATACAATGACAGAATGCCCCATAAAAAGGAATGAGGTACTAACACATGTTATAACTTGGATGAGCTTTTAAAACATTATCCTAAGTGAAAAAAGCTAGTCACAAAAGACTACATATTATGGAATTTATGGAATTCCATTCATATGAAGTGTTCAGAATATGTAAACCTACAGACAGGAAGCAGATTAGTGACTACTTATGGCTGAGGGTGGGGGTGATGGGATAGGAGGTGACAGATAAAGGGTATTGAGTTTCTTTCTGAAGTGATGAAAATGTTCTAATATTGGTTGTGGTGATGGTTGCACCCATGTGACTATACTAAAAATCACTGATTTGTACCCTGTAAATGATACACTTTATCTCAATAAATGTTAAAATAATGACTAAAATTTTTTAAAGCGAAAGAATAAAATATTTGTACATGTGGAAATAAAATGATCTTAAGATATGTTAACCAAAATTGTATACCATATAGCCCCACACAGTATGTTTATGTTATACATACTGTAGAGGATGTATCAGAGAAGGCAAGGGCAACCCACTCCAGTACTCTTGCCTGGAAAATCCCATGGACAGAGGAGCCTGGGAGACTATAGTCCACGGGGTTGCGAAGAGTTGGGACATGACTAAGCAACTTCACTTTCGTTTTTCACTTTCATCCATTGGAGAAGGAAATGGCAATCCACTCCATTATTCTTGCCTGGAGAATCCCAGGGACAGAGGAGCCTGGCGGGCTGCCGTCTATGGGGTCACACAGAGTTGGACATGATTGACGTGACTTAGCAGCAGCAGCAGCAGAGGATATATACAATCCCTCATGTTATGTATTTATATATACTCATATATGTGTGTGTGTGTATATATATATATAAACACATATATTTTCTTTCATAAGAGAACTTTTTATGAAAGTTTCATAGAACTTTATGAAAGTTAAAAAAAAACTTTCATAAAAAAAAGTGAGTGTGAGACAAAGACTATAATTATGAGCAGAAGGAGGATAAAGAACTGATAATGGAGATTTCCTCAGATAAGGAAATGGTGGGATGGCTGGGCAAAGGGAGAGGTCAGGGGTCAAAAGGAGACATTTTTATTGTACCTTCCCTTTTTGGTGTTAAATTTATTTTACCATAGAGATATGTTATTTTCATTAATACTTGTAAAAAAGTTCAGCTTAATATAGGAAATAACTTGGTAGTAGGCAAAACTCTTCACAAATGGAATGTACTACCTCAGGAGGTAGCTTGTTTCTCAGAAGGTACCCAAGAATAGGATGGATTCACATTTGATAGGGTCCAACTGTTGGACGGGTAAGTGGACTGGATAATGCCTGCTGCAGAGTTCTAGATGATGTTCTGAGTCTCTTCCAGAGAAGGCGATGGCACCCCACTCCAGTACTTTTGCCTGGAAAATCCCATGGACGGAGGAGCCTGGTAGGCTGCAGTCCATGGGATCGCGAAGAGTCAGACACGACTGAGTGACTTCACTTTCACGTTCATGCATTGGAGAAGGAAATGGTAACCCGCTCCAGTGTTCTTGCCTGGAGAATCCAAGGGAAGGGGAAGCCTGGCGGGCTGCCGTCTATGGAGTCGCACGGAGTCAGACACGACTGAAGCGACTTAGCAGCAGCAGCAGCAGCAGCAGCAGCAGCAGCAGCAGCAGCAGCAGCAGCAGCAGCAGCAGAGTCTCTTCCAATCTTGAGATTTATTCCAAATGAAAAAGGTGGTTAGTCTTAAGACTGGGAAGAATCTATGAGGAGTAGGCCATTCTTTTATCCAAAAGAAAAAAGATTCTTTAAATAGTCTGATGTCAAGTAATTACTGAGTTAATTTAACATGATTTCAATGTCAACACAGCAAGTCAACATTAAGAAAAAAAAAAAACCAATTAGCAGATGAATAAAAGTTAAAGTGCAAATTTTAAAATTTAAATTTTTAGTTCTTTTTGAAAAGAATATCTAACGCCCTCAATTTTTGTTATGATTAGCAGTTTTATTAAATCTTGTTATGTAGAAAGGTGCTGTGGTTTGGAGGGAAGTACTGCTGAAAAAAATGACAAGGAATGAGAAGTTTTAAGAAGCTAATTTTCATCTTATAAGTTTTTTTATTTGTATTTCTATTTTAGGTCAAAGCTACTGGTTTTCAATATAATAGGACCATAAATATAACTGGAAAGTATTAAAATATCATAAAAATGATTATAAGAAAACATCAATACCATAGGCGTTTTTTGTTATCGATAATGGAGAAGGAGAAGTCATTTTTGGCAGCAATGTTAGTTTGGTAAGAGCCTCTGGCAACTATAACAAAATACAGAACACAGGCCAACCCTTTCCTCCCCTAATCCCCAATGAAAACTGCTTTGAATGAGTGGAGCATTTGTTCTCCACACTTACACAAGTTGCCAGTGTTACAAAAAGCATACGTTTATGAATGGGAGAGGACACCAGAAAATCACCAGAAAATCTCAGAATACAGTGAATGATGAAAGTGCTTATTGGTTCTTTACAGAAGTTAGGTAAAGTCAGGTGGTATGACTCAAGGAAGGAAATGTAGCTATCTGTGTAACCTAGCAGATACTAAGTATCTAGTAACCTTACTACTGCTAAGCAATTTTCACTTTAATATTTGTTCTTAGCAAGTAAAGTAAGAATCTACTTCACACTGACAGACTCTGAACTGAACTTTCTAACCTGAATTTGTTTTCTCTATTTGGGACTCATTTTTGTCTCTAGTTCTTACAGTGGTTTAAGGACTCAGGCATAATTTATTTCCTTTACAGGAGGTGCTGAGACTTGGTGCTGAGATGAGCAGGGTCCCGACTGGAGTCTCTGTGTTCTTGTTTTTTGAAGTAAAATGCTGACTCAAGAGTTAATGACTGGAAAATGTGAAGATGCAGAAACAGAATAACTGTTAGGCTAGGGAACTGCTAACAATTTAGACTATAATTTGGCCATATAACACAGTCACCAACTCTCCGTTTTCTGGAAGATACAGATAAAGGCCTGACAACCATTTCTAGGTTGTTTATACAGGAAGGACCACACTTCAGATGAAAACTGCTGACCACAAGAATACAGATCCCAGACTAGCTGAAATCAGAAGGCTAGTGATGCTTGAAACCTCACCCTGATGCCAACCAATCAAAGACCTGTCTACGAGCTCATCAGTCCTGCTCCTTGAACACTACAAAACTCATTAACCTCCCAGGGTGGGTCACATGGTCGCCAGAGAACTAGTCCACTGTGGCCTCCTTTGCCGGCAAAGCAATAAAAGCTACTCTTTTCTACTTCACCCAAAACTCTGTCTCCAGGTTTCTATTAGGCACTGGTGAACAGAGGCTGAGTTTCAGCAACAGTTTCACTAACTGTCCTCCTTCCCTCTCATTCTACAACAGAGGGCATATAAAAATTATAAAGCAATTCTCATTTTTGAAATTTTTATTGTCATATATATTTCAAATGTTAAATGGTAAGTTAAAAATAATGCATTTTGGTTACCAAATTATTGATGCATGTTCTCTCCTCAATTTGAGAAAAATATTTTCCTATGATTCTAGTACTTGGCTCAACTTCTTTTTTCTACTCTGAAACAGTGTTTCAGGAGCTTTAGAAAGATCAACTTCACTGCAGGAAGCAGGGACACTTCTTTTCTCTTTATTACCCACACCACACAAATTAAGAATTCAGAAAAGATCCTTACTTAAAGACCAGTGTTATTTGGGTCACCTCATTTAGTGCTGTGTAAATGGCAAAGCATTACACACGCATACGTTAACAATGCAAGAGATGCATTGTGTAGGAAGGAACAGTCCTTTGATTGGATTGGATGATACAGAAGTCTCAGTCAACACTCGTTCCATGGTAACTAGAAAGAAAACGAGATAAGAGGTTGAAGAACAGCAGCCACAGCACTACAGTACACGCACGCAGATGACACAAGGGTGCACAGCCACACGAGTGTCAGGAAACTCCATATGCATGTAGGTATGCTTAAGGCTTGGAGAATTTTGAGCATTACTTTACTAGCGTATGAGACGAGTGCAATTGTGCGGTAGTTTGAGCATTCTTTGGCATTGCCTTTCTTTGGGATTGGAATGAAAACTGACCTTTTCCAGTCCTGTGGCCATTGCTGAGTTTTCCAAATTTGCTGGCATACTGAGTGCAGCACTTTCACAGCATCATCTTCCAGGATTTGAAACAGCTCAACGGGAATTCCATCACCTCCACTAGCTTTGTTCATAGTGATGCTTTCTAAGGCCCGCTTGACTTCACATTCCAAGATGTCTGGCTCTAGATTAGTGATCACATCCTCATGATTATCTGGGTCATGAAGATCTTTTCTGTACAGTTCTTTTGTGTATTCTTCCCACCTCTTCTTAATATCTTCTGCTTCTGTTAGGTCCATACCATTTCTATTCACCATTTCTATCCTTTATCGAGCCCATCTTTGCATGAAATGTTCCCTTGGTATCTCCAATTCTCTTGAAGAGATCTCTAGTCTTTCCCATTCTGTTGTTTTCCTCTGTCTCTTTGCATTGATTGCTGAAAAAGGCTTTCTTATCTCTTCTTGCTATTCTTTGGAACTCTGCATTCAGATGCTTATATCTTTTCTTTTCTCCTTTGCTTTTCGCCTCTCTTCTTTTCAGTGCTATTTGTAAGGCTTCTCCAGACAGCCATTTTGCTTTTTTGCATTTCTTTTCCATGGGGATGGTCTTGATCCCTGTCTCCTGTACAATGTCA
>SJYX01022871.1:19286-41676 GCA_006410675.1 Oreotragus oreotragus | reverse complement strand
TGGTTTTTCCTGTGGTCATGTATGGATGTGAAAGTTGGACTGTGAAGAAAGCTGAGCGCCGAAGAATCGATGCTTTTGAACTGTGGTGTTGGAGAAGACTCTTGAGAGTCCCTTGGACTGCAAGGGGATCCAACCAGTCCATTCTGAAGGAGATCAACCCTGGGATTTCTTTGGAAGGAATGATGCTAAAGCTGAAACTCCAGTACTTTGACCACCTCATGCGAAGAGCTGACTCATTGGAGAAGACTCTGATGCTGGGAGGGATTGGGGGCAGGAGGAGAAGGGGATGACCGAGGATGAGATGGCTGGATGGCATCACGGACTCGATGGACCTGAGTCTGAGTGAACTCCGGGAGATGGTGATGGATAGGGAGGCCTGGCGTGCTGCGATTCATGGGGTCGCAAAGAGTCAGACACGACTGAGCGACTGAACTGAACTGAACTGATGCTTAAGGCAAGTGATCCTGGTTGTTCCAGTCGTCTGAAGGTGATTAGTAAAGAGAAATAATCTGAGTGGCCCATTCTGGGAAACCCTGCTTTTTTTGGGTAGGATTTGAATTCTCAAACCAGATCCCTTATTCATTAGCAATTTTTTTTCCTACCTTGAAGTGTCTTTATAAAGTGCTTCCTACCCCTACTCAGAGTATTCCTTTATTGTTCCAAGTAATTTCTAATTATATCTACATATCATCTATTTGTGACTTCTTTCCTAATAGCTGCCTTTATTTATTTTTATTAAGTGATCTTTTAGCTCCATGCTTCTCAAACTGAGCCATACATGGCCCCTCATACATGGTATAGCAGGAGTTATATAAAGGTACAAGATAAACTTGAACTATCTTTTCAGAGGGTTCATTTTGAAAATCTGAAAAGACATTATAGTACTGTGGGCTCTGTTAACTGCCTAGGTGAGAATCTTGATGCTGCTACCTGTCCTTTGTATAGGTATCAACCTGTTCTTAAGCATTTTAAGCTGAAAATAGGAATATTACTAGTGTCTACTTTATATTTGGTTAGGAGAAATAAATGGGCTTTCAGAACAATGCCTAACACATCGTAAGCTTTCAGAAGGTATTAGTTGTTATGTAGCTTAACATGTTGCACTCATCTCACACGCTAGTAAAGTAATGCTCAAATTCCCCAAGCCAGGCTTCAGCAATACATGAACCATGAACTTCCAGATGTTCAAGCTGGATTTAGAAAAGGCAGAGGAACCAGAGATCAAACTGCCAACATCTGCTGGATCACTGAAAAAGCAAGAGAGTTCCAGAAAAAAATCTCTTTGTTTTATTGACTATGCCAAAGCCTTTGACTGTGTGGATCACAATAAACTGTGGAAAATTCTGAAAGAGATGGGAATACCAGACCACCTGACTTGCCTCCTGAGAAACCTATATGCAGGTCAGAAAGCAACAGTCAGAACTGGACATGGAACAACAGACTGGTTCCAAATAGGAAAAGGAGTCCCTCAAGGCTGTATATTGTTACCATGCTTATTTAACTTATATGCAGAGTGCATCATGAGAAACACTGGACTGGAAGAAGCACAAGCTGGAATCAAGATTGCCAGGAGAAATATCAAGAACCTCAGATACGCAGATGACACCATCCTTATAGCAGAAAGTAAAGAAGAACTAAAGAGCCTCCTGATGGAAGTGAAAGAGGAGAATGAAAAAGTTGGCTTAAAGCTCAATATTCAGAAAACGAAGATCATGGCATCCGATCCCATCAGTTAATGGGAAGTAGATGGGGAAACAGTAGAAACAGTGTCAGACTTTATTTTTCTGGGCTCCAAAATCACTGCAGATGGTGATTACAGCCATGAAATTAAAAGACGCTTACTCCTTGGAAGGAAAGTTATGACCAGCCTAGGAAGCATATTCAAAAGCAGAGACATTACTTTGTCGACAAAGGTCCGTCTAGTCAAGGCTATGGTTTTTCCAGCGGTCATGTATGGATGTGACAGTTGGACTATAAAGAAAGCTGAGTGCAGAAGAATTGATGCTTTTGAACTGTGGTATTGGAGAAGACTCTTGAGAGTCCCTTGGACTGCAAGGAGATGCAACTGGTCCACCCTAAAGGAAATCAGTCCTGGGTGTTCACTGGAAGGACTGATGTTGATGCTGAAACTCCCTTACTTGGGTCACCTGATGCGAAGAGCTGACTCATTTGAAAAGACCCTGATGCTGGAAAAGATTGAGGGCAGGAGGAGAAGGGGACAACAGAGGATGAGATGGTTGGATGGCATCGCAGACTCAATGGACACGGTAAACTCTAGGAGGTGGTGATCGACAGGGAGGCCTGGAGTGCTGTGGTTCATGGGGTCACAAAGAGTTGGACACAACTGAACTGAACTGATCTGATCTTAACATTATTTGTTAGCCCCTTGAGCAAATGTAAGCAAAGATGGAGAGACAGGAAATGCTGGGGGGTGGATTCAGATAGGGATCTCAGAAATAGTCTCACTGAAAAGGTGATTTTGAGTAAAGACCTGAAGGGACTGAGGGAGTTAACCATATTCAGGGAGAAGAGAATTTCAGACAGAGAGACCAACAAACACAAAGGCCTTAAATGTATGCCTTCTAAGGTTTAAGGGGCAGAAGCATGAAGGCCAGCAGGGCTGGGACAGAGTGAGTGAGGTGGTGAGTAAAAGAAAGAGATGAGGGAGAGCCAGTGGATCTCTGAATGAAAAGGTGGTGATCATGTGCAGATGAGTCATACAATGTGACTTATGGTTTTCAAACTGTATTCCTGTGGATGCTGAGCTAAAAGACCCTAAGTAGGCAAGGGTGAAAGCAGGTAGGCTACTGTAATAATCCACTTGAGAGAAGATGGTAGCTCAGAGCAGAGTGGTGACAATGGATGGGGGTGGTAAAAAAAGAGAATTCTTGATATACTTTCAAAGTTAAAAGTTGACAGGATTTAGTCAAATTAGATATGAAATGTGAAAGGAAGGAGTCAGTGGTGTTTCTGAAGTTTCTGGCCTGATTAAGATGTCATTAATGGAGACAGGACGGAGAAGGCAATGGCACTCCACTCCAGTACTCTTGCCTGGAAAATCCCATGGACAGAGGAGCCTGGTAGGCTGCAGTCCATGGGGTTGCTAAGAGTCAGACATGACTGAGCGACTTCCCTGTCACTTTTCACTTTCATGCACTGGAGAAGGAAATGGAAACCCACTCCAGTGTTGTTGCCTGGAGAATCCCAGGGACAGGGGAGCCTGGTGGGCTGCCGTCTCTGGGGTCGCAGAGAGTCGGACACGACTGAAGCGACTTAGCAGCAGCAATGGAGACAGGAAGAGTAAGCTGGGGGCAGTGTAAGACGTTTTTTCAGACACAGTGAACTTGGGATGCATTAAATGGAGATGTTAAGGAGATAGTTAAATAAACTGCTTGAAATTCAGGAAATATATCCAGGTTAGAGTTAAAATTTGGGAGCATTTATCATAAAATTTAAACTTATGAGGCTGATGGAGATCATCCAGGGAATAGTAAAGACAGAAAACAGAGAAAGCCCAAGGACTGAACTTTGAGGCTTCGATCTCACTTCTTTGAATAAAAAAGTGAAAGGTCAGAGAGTCGAGGGAGAACCACCAAAGAACACAAGGAGAGGTGCAATCCCAGGGTGGCATACTGTAGCAAGTCAGGAGGACAAAATGTTTCACAGCGAAGAGGGTGGTGCTCGACTGCAGCAAGCGCTACTGACTCAGATCAAGAAAGACGAGGACTGAAAGACCACTGGGTTTATAATGATGCTGTCAGTGATGGTCTTGCCAGGAGCAGGAGTGCTGCAGTGGGAAAAACCCTGGCTATAGAGTAGGCTCAAGAAAGAAGGGGAGAGAAGTGGGAGACAGCAAGTTTAAGCAACACTTTATTTTCATGTGCCAGTCAATATATGAGTATCTTATGTCTACTTTAGTAAAATATTCCCCTTTTCAAGTTATCTTCATAAAAACAATTACGCTCTGGGAGGGTGGGAGGGGAGAGATACAGGTGAGAAAGATTAAGAGGTACTGACTTTCAGTTATGAAATTCTCAGTCACAGGTATGAAATGTACTCTGGGGGAATATAGTCAACAGTTATGCAATATTTTTGTAAGGTGACAAGTGACAACTAATCATGATCACTTTGAAATGTACANAGACTGTCTCTTATACACATCTGAGGGTGGGAGGGGAGAGATACAGGTGAGAAAGATTAAGAGGTACTGACTTTCAGTTATGAAATTCTCAGTCACAGGTATGAAATGTACTCTGGGGGAATATAGTCAACAGTTATGCAATATTTTTGTAAGGTGACAAGTGACAACTAATCATGATCACTTTGAAATGTACAGTAATAATGAATCACTATGATGTGAGTGCCAGGAATTAAAACAGTGCTGTAAGTCAATTATACTTCAAAAGCAAACAAATAACTTAAGAGACATCATATATGTGGCTATCAGAGGAGAGGAGAGAGAGGGGAGTTAGATGTAAGCAGTCAAAAGGTACAAATTTCTAGTTATAAGATAAATACTAGGGATGTAATATCCAATACAGTAAAGATAAAAAAAACAGTTACACACTGTAAATGAAAGCTGTAAAGAGTAAATCTCAAGAGTTCTCATCAGAAGGAAAAAATATTTTAAAAATCTATTTCTTTAATGTATCTATATGAGACGATGGATGTTCACTAAACCTGTGGTATCACTTCATGATGTGTGTAAGTCAGATTATGTTGTACACTTTAAGCTTATACAGTGCTGTATGTCAATTATATATTAATAAAATTGTTAGGAAAAAAAACCTCTCCATTTAAAGATTAGCAACTATCCAAACACAGGAAATCTACTTTGATAGAGAAGAAGAAAGGACTTTGGGGTAAGAATAGGAATTAAGTATCAGTGGAAAAACATGATGTCATATTAAAAATCACTTACTGCCAAAACTAAACAGAAATGGCTCCAGGTTAGTCACAGATATATGGAACATAAAGTTTCAGCACAATTTCTAGAAAATTACAATAACCCACAGAGCTTTAAAACACATGTGCACGCATGGACATGTATGCTCACATGCAGCTAGGCTTTACCATTCAGAAGCTCTAATTGAGCAAGTCTGGGGATGAACCTGGGCAATTTTATGTTCTGAAAGCTTCAAAGGTGATTAAAAATTTGAAAGCGCCACAGCCCAGCATGGGTTGAGACTCACTAGAATATAATTGTTTAAAACAAACCAAACCTCCTCTATGAAACTCAGCAGTAAAATCACTAGTTTTAGAAATTTTAAAAAGGACAAGTGGTACTACTAGTAGTAGGAGGCTATTTACTGCATGGGGGTGACTATGTAGTATTTCCCAACCTATGATACTGAGAACAGTTTACCAGGGGTATAGATGATTATGATAAATCCTTACTCTAAAGGACTTTGGCTAATTTACAAAACCTTTGTCAATACTGAAGAAATAAACACTTATCCTCTTTTTTATCTGACTGAATTTAATAGCTTCCTATTGAAGATTAAATAACTTAAGAGGTCAGATATAAATGATCTCTAATTGAATTAATATAGATATAATTTAGTATTATGCCAATATTAACTAGTCTATTTCTGAAAAGCATAACCAAGTGAGATAGATTTGAAATTCTTATTCACAATTCCAAACAAAAAGATCGCATTAACTGATGTTTAAGGGAAACTGAAAAGAAGAAAAAGAGAAATCTGAATCCTGTTACTGATACTATGAGTTATTCAAGAATGCATAGCAATTTAGACTTTGATACAAAATAAGGCAAAACCATATTAGAACAATGAAGAACAGAGGATTCTTCTGGCCAAAGACTGCAGAGTTTGCTATACTAGTTCACTAATCTCTTATTAAAATGCATGTTTTTAGGAATTTTTATTTGCAGAAAATTTAAAGGGAAAGTCAGCATCACTACAGGTGAAAACAAACTTTTATGAGTATTAAGAAAACAACCAAACAAGAGGTGATTATTTGGAACATCTGATAAGGCTATCATTCAAGCTTCAAGTTATAACATAATAAAACTGATATATTTAAAATTTATATGAATACTCTCAAAAGTTCTTAGTAGAGTATTATTTTGGACAACATTTATAACATAAAATAATGATACCGATACCCATTTCTGCAGTGAAGTCAAATGCACACCAATTAAACCCAGAATGGAAAATGATCCCATTGCAGTATTTTTATTACCTTGTGTGTAGGCAGCATCATCAGATCCCATACTCAACTTCCGTGCTTCACTTATTCTATCCACATGTGCTAAAGCAGGGTCCGGGAGGTGCTGAATATTCTCTGTTTCTACATAATGATCAGGATGGTTTAAAAGGTTTGTAAGTTCAAAGGTAGGGGACACCACCCCTGGTGAAACTGCAGGGGGTTTGTTGGGAGAAACTGTAATTTTAAAAGTATATTTTGTATTGGGTTGAGTGACCACTACTCGAGGAGAAGTTGCAGAGTTATTGCCTATTGCTCGACTTTTGGGAGGGTGGTGATGAATAAAGGCAGGACCCATGCTCACTTGCCCGGACATATTCCTGGAGGCAGCGGATGCTCCAGAGTTGGTGGATATGAAGAGAGTGGGCTGATTTCGTATGACCTGCTCATCTCCTGTGGCAGCATTCGCTGATATATAGACCTTAGGTTGACTACGGGACATCACCTCATCAGTATTTGGGGGACTGGCAGCTATGTAAACAGTGGGCTGATTTCTGTTTAAGGTCTGGCTGTTGACCGAAGAGGAACTGCTGGAGGTTCGAGGCCCAGAAGAACGCAATTTCGAAGAATTGTTTCTTTGTGGGGGTTCAAGTTTGATTTCAATCTGGTTTTTTCGAGGTCCTGTTGAAATATTCTGAATGTTATATTGGCTATGGGCAGAAGACTGTGAGCTACCAGACGAATGAATTGTGGGTGGTTGTGGAGTCGTAGGTGAACTGATGGGCATATAGACATGAGAGGTCTGGTGGCCTTGCTGGTTCGGCTGCTGGGCTGAGGTATGTGGCAGGGGATTGGATGCAGGATATGTAGTCCAGGGACCAGGTTGTGAAGGTTGATAAACTTGTTGAGGGTTCATGGGATTAAACTGAGATACCCAGCCAGAATGCTGTTGTGTCTGTCGAGTTGTACCACTAGGAGTTGTAATGTAGGGCCTAATATAGATAGAATTTCCCTGTGGACTGTTAAGTACAGGTGGAGGTACACCATGTATGTGCAAAGAAGTAGGAGTATTACGACCAGTCTGGATATTTGGGGCTAACGTTACCATAATGGGATTAAATCTTGGAGTTTGTGGAGAAAGGTTAGATGTTCCTTTGCTGCCTAAGTGAAATCCAAGGTGTGGTGCTGAATTAGAAGCACCGGGTGCGCTGGACATTCCAAAAGCATTAAAGCCTTGAGGAACTTGAGCTGGTGCTGTCTGTGGCTCCTGCTGAAACAGTTCATTATTGGACTGACCACCTTGAAGTTGTCCGTCACTAATGCTGTGCGTTAGAGTCCTGCTTCCATTCATTCTATTTCCCTCTCTTCCATGGTGGTAAACATTCTGTGACTGCAAGTCCAAGTTGAGAGAAGTCATGTGATTGCGTAGACCAGAAATTCCAGAATCATCCGAAAAATTCAAGTCTCCTTCACCATAAAGATACCTTGTACTCTCCTGAGAGAGAACTGCACAGCAGGCATCCAGGTTATTATTATTCTATAAGACAAAATAAAAAACAGCTTGTGTTAACCAGAAGCCAACGCATATACTCTCATTGCTATTAAAATATTACAAGTTTAATGAGAGATTAGTTAGTACAATTATAACAGATATATTTGAGCCTTTTTTCTTGAGAAACTAATATTAATGCAAATAGTTGAATTAAAAATCCTTATTACTGGGATGTCCCTGGTGTCCAGGGGTTAAGACTTCATCTTTCAATGCAGGGGGTGTGGGTTCAGTCCCTGGTCAGGGAGCTAAGACCCCACATGTGACTCAGCCAAAAAACCAAAACACAAAACAGAAACAATATTTTAACAAATTTAATAAAGATAAAAAAAATCCTCATTACTAAAGAAATGGCAAGTTCTCTAACAAACAATAGCTATAATAGGAGTTATTACTATAGTATAAAGAAAGGGGACAACAGAGGACAAGATGGTTGGATGGCCCTGCTGACGCAATGGGCACGAGTTTGANTATAATAAAACTGATATATTTAAAATTTATATGAATACTCTCAAAAGTTCTTAGTAGAGTATTATTTTGGACAACATTTATAACATAAAATAATGATACCGATACCCATTTCTGCAGTGAAGTCAAATGCACACCAATTAAACCCAGAATGGAAAATGATCCCATTGCAGTATTTTTATTACCTTGTGTGTAGGCAGCATCATCAGATCCCATACTCAACTTCCGTGCTTCACTTATTCTATCCACATGTGCTAAAGCAGGGTCCGGGAGGTGCTGAATATTCTCTGTTTCTACATAATGATCAGGATGGTTTAAAAGGTTTGTAAGTTCAAAGGTAGGGGACACCACCCCTGGTGAAACTGCAGGGGGTTTGTTGGGAGAAACTGTAATTTTAAAAGTATATTTTGTATTGGGTTGAGTGACCACTACTCGAGGAGAAGTTGCAGAGTTATTGCCTATTGCTCGACTTTTGGGAGGGTGGTGATGAATAAAGGCAGGACCCATGCTCACTTGCCCGGACATATTCCTGGAGGCAGCGGATGCTCCAGAGTTGGTGGATATGAAGAGAGTGGGCTGATTTCGTATGACCTGCTCATCTCCTGTGGCAGCATTCGCTGATATATAGACCTTAGGTTGACTACGGGACATCACCTCATCAGTATTTGGGGGACTGGCAGCTATGTAAACAGTGGGCTGATTTCTGTTTAAGGTCTGGCTGTTGACCGAAGAGGAACTGCTGGAGGTTCGAGGCCCAGAAGAACGCAATTTCGAAGAATTGTTTCTTTGTGGGGGTTCAAGTTTGATTTCAATCTGGTTTTTTCGAGGTCCTGTTGAAATATTCTGAATGTTATATTGGCTATGGGCAGAAGACTGTGAGCTACCAGACGAATGAATTGTGGGTGGTTGTGGAGTCGTAGGTGAACTGATGGGCATATAGACATGAGAGGTCTGGTGGCCTTGCTGGTTCGGCTGCTGGGCTGAGGTATGTGGCAGGGGATTGGATGCAGGATATGTAGTCCAGGGACCAGGTTGTGAAGGTTGATAAACTTGTTGAGGGTTCATGGGATTAAACTGAGATACCCAGCCAGAATGCTGTTGTGTCTGTCGAGTTGTACCACTAGGAGTTGTAATGTAGGGCCTAATATAGATAGAATTTCCCTGTGGACTGTTAAGTACAGGTGGAGGTACACCATGTATGTGCAAAGAAGTAGGAGTATTACGACCAGTCTGGATATTTGGGGCTAACGTTACCATAATGGGATTAAATCTTGGAGTTTGTGGAGAAAGGTTAGATGTTCCTTTGCTGCCTAAGTGAAATCCAAGGTGTGGTGCTGAATTAGAAGCACCGGGTGCGCTGGACATTCCAAAAGCATTAAAGCCTTGAGGAACTTGAGCTGGTGCTGTCTGTGGCTCCTGCTGAAACAGTTCATTATTGGACTGACCACCTTGAAGTTGTCCGTCACTAATGCTGTGCGTTAGAGTCCTGCTTCCATTCATTCTATTTCCCTCTCTTCCATGGTGGTAAACATTCTGTGACTGCAAGTCCAAGTTGAGAGAAGTCATGTGATTGCGTAGACCAGAAATTCCAGAATCATCCGAAAAATTCAAGTCTCCTTCACCATAAAGATACCTTGTACTCTCCTGAGAGAGAACTGCACAGCAGGCATCCAGGTTATTATTATTCTATAAGACAAAATAAAAAACAGCTTGTGTTAACCAGAAGCCAACGCATATACTCTCATTGCTATTAAAATATTACAAGTTTAATGAGAGATTAGTTAGTACAATTATAACAGATATATTTGAGCCTTTTTTCTTGAGAAACTAATATTAATGCAAATAGTTGAATTAAAAGTCCTTATTACTGGGATGTCCCTGGTGTCCAGGGGTTAAGACTTCATCTTTCAATGCAGGGGGTGTGGGTTCAGTCCCTGGTCAGGGAGCTAAGACCCCACATGTGACTCAGCCAAAAAACCAAAACACAAAACAGAAACAATATTTTAACAAATTTAATAAAGATAAAAAAAATCCTCATTGCTAAAGAAATGGCAAGTTCTCTAACAAACAATAGCTATAATAGGAGTTATTATTATAGTATAAAGAAAGGGGACAACAGAGGACAAGATGGTTGGATGGCCCTGCCGACGCAATGGGCACGAGTTTGAGAAAGCTCCAGGAGATGGTGAAGGACGGGGAAGCCTAGCATGCTGCAGTCCATGGGGTTGCAAAGAGCTGACATGACTGATGAACTGAACTGAACTGAACTGACTGATTTACAGAACAGATTCACGCAAATAGAGTAACACTGTAACTTAATTAAAAATGCAGTTTGAATGTTGAACAAAATATAAATACTCAACTTAAACATATCAGTTAGTTCAGTTGCTCAGTCATGTCTGACTCTTTGCAATCCCATGGGCTACAGCATGCCAGGCTTTCCTGTCCATCACCAACTCCTGGAGCTTGCTCAAACACATGTCCATCAAGCTGGTGATGCCATCCAACCATTTCATCCTCTGTCGTCCCCTTCTCCTCCTGCCTCCAATCTTCCCCAGCAACAGGGTCTTTCCTGATGAGTCAGCTGGCCCAAGCACTGGAGCTTGCTATATAATTAACACTTTGCACGTTCACGTGTTATGCATACTACTTTCAAACCAATGACCTTTTAAAAACTATTTTTTGTGGTATTTAAGTTAAAAAGTTCTAAAATTCCTAACAAAGGTGTCACAATTCCTTACATGCTTCCTCTTTAGTGTTAAACAAACCACATACGTATATGTATGTAATATAAGTTCAAGGTAGCCCCCAGAATCTGAGGGGCTGAGTTCACATCTTTGCCTTTAGAGAGTCTCAATAATTCTACTTCAGAGAAATGAAAAAAATAAAAACAAACCAAAAAATGACTGGCTTGTTTCTTAAGAAGAGACTGACTAACC
Source organism: Oreotragus oreotragus (assembly GCA_006410675.1). NCBI lineage: Eukaryota > Metazoa > Chordata > Mammalia > Artiodactyla > Bovidae > Oreotragus > Oreotragus oreotragus. The sequence goes on along the minus strand of SJYX01022871.1, from coordinate 30,552 downwards.
ACTACTCACAAATTATCCTTAAAAATATTTGCTGAACACCCACAATGTGTACGATATTCTGTTTGGGACTGTGGAGGACTCAAATGATGTATAAACCCAGACTTTTCCTTAGAAGAGCTTGCAACTCAATTAGGGGGACAAAATATGGATTTGTGAAGAAGTAACACTTTAAAGACATGAACATGTGCCAAATAATAAGTGGTACTGAAGTTCAGCAGAGAGTTACTATCGCAGGCTACTGTAAAGAGGACTGCGCTCATGACGGAGGTACGATCTCATTAATTTCCTTAGTATATGGAGGCCTGAATAGGAAAAAAGCATTCCTGCTGAAGGGAATGGCATGAGTAAATACAGACATAAATGTGACAGTAAGTAAAAGTATGTTCTAAACAAAGTAATTGGAATAGATCTGGCTGGCGTTAAAGGTTTCTATTGGAAATTCTGTGGAACAAACTGTTAGAAAATGAGATTGGGATTAAATAATTCACGGGTTTGAAAACTGAGTCACACTATGGAGTTTGGGCTTTAATACAGGAAATGGGAAGAGCCAATCAACATATGCTAACAGAGAAGTGAAGACACAAAGGGTCTCTGGGGAAGATAAAGAACTTCACTGATACTTAATATAAAGAAGAGAGGGGAAACTTTTTGACAAGCTCAGTTAGAAGACATGAAATAATGACTGACTGTGAAAACAAATTATGAAACACTACAAACAGTCTTTTCCTGATAAGCTTCCCTGATAGCTCAGTTGGAAAAGAATCTGCCTGCAATGCAGGAGACCCCGGTTTGATTCCTGGGACGGAAAGATCCACTGGAGAAGGGATAGGCTACCCACTCCAGTATTCTTGGGCTTCCCTTGTGGTTCAGCTGGTAAAGAATCCGCCTGCAATGCAGGAGACCTGGGTTCAATCCCTGGGTAGGGAAGATTCCCCTGGAGAAGGGAAAGGCTACCCACTCCAGTATTCTGGCCTGGAGAATTCCATGAACTGTAGAGTCCATGGGGTCACAAAGAGGTGGACACGACTGAGTGACTTTCACTTTCACTTCACAAATAGTCAACACAACTTGGCTAAGGGAGAAAGAGAATTCAAGGAGAACTGGAAGACTAAGAGCCTGACAGGGGAATTTTAGAGATAAAAAGGATGAATAGTCAGGTTAAAATGTCTATAGGTGATTTGATATGAGATAAAATCTTAGTAGAGAAAATGGTACTAAAAGGCATCTCCAAGTCTTGTTAAGAAATGGTAGTTCACAATTTGAACAGGTAACACAAAAGAAAAGATTGGCGAGCAAGGTTGGACTTTTCCCTCTTAAACCAACAGTTCAAATCTTTCATACCATAAAAATCCTTTTATCCTACACATAGCTCTGAATTAATATACACTAGTTTTTCAAAGAAAATTTAAAAATTCATCATAATCTTTATCAACTGATTACTCCTTTCCATAGTAAGACCTTATCTTTTTGCCAGACCTAACTGGTGCTTTTGCTTCAAGCTAAGTTTATTGCTATTCCTAGTAAATTCTTCTCCCTTCTAAGTCACGGAAGACCTCACCTTCTCATCTCCTTTTTGCTAACATTCCCAATTTAAAATGCATATTCCCTACTAAATCCAACCCCACTCTTCCTTTTCAAAAGCTGACATACATATTTACAAATGTTTTAATTCTCTCATGATCTCAAAAATCCCTAATTCTTTATAATCTCTCATTAGAATTAATACATCCTAGTCCCAGCTACGCCATAACTCACAGGTCCTTAGGTTGTTTTTACTCTCTACAGACATTACTTCTTCTTAGCAAAACCATGAAAGAGCTCACAGGGACTTTTATAAGGCTACAATAGGATAAAAGGAAATATACTTTTTAAACATTTTGTTTCAGAAAAGTTTAAACACATATAAAAGCACAGTAAATATCACAAGTGAAGTAAAGTGAAGTGAAAGTTGCTTAATCGTGTCTGACTCTGTATGACCCCATGGACTATAAAGGCCATGGAATTCTCCAGGCCAGAATACTGGAATGGCTAGCCTTTCCCTTCTCCAGGGGATCTTCCCAACCCAGGGGTCAGACTCAGCTTTCCTGCATTGCAGGCAGATTCTTTACCAGCTGAACCACAAGGGAAGCCCAAGAATACTGGAGTGGGTAGCCTATCCCTTCTTCAGTGGATCTTCCTGACCCAGGAATCGAACTGGGGTCTCCTGTATTGCAGGTGTATTCTTTACCAACTGAGTTATCAGGGAAGTCCAAATATCACAAACTCTCCTATATTCATTATTAATCTTTATATGGCAAATCTTTCTTCACCAATTTATCTGTTTCAGCTGCTCCCATTAAGCTAGATCAAACCTGACATTATTTTGTTTCCATCTGTAAATACATCAATATGTATCTTAAAACATAACCGCAAATGGCATTATCATATCCTAAAATAATCAGTACTTAATATCACACAATATGCAAGTAGTATTAAAGTCCCCTGTCTTGTAATACCACATATCCAAATAAGTGTTAAAGTCCCTTGTCTTGCGGGTATTTTTTTAGTTAGTTTAAATCAGGATCTGAGCAAGGTTCACATATTTAATTTGGTTGATATGCCTCTTTGATATCTTATAATAATAATTAACCCTCTCCTCTTTCTATAATTTTCTAAGCCATTTGCTTTTTGAAAAATGGGTCATTTGTCCAGCAGAATTTCCCATCTGGATTGGCTGACTGCACCCTTGTGGTATGACTGTTTCCTGTATTTCACTGTAAACTATTTCACTACAGGTGTGTGCAGGTTCATGCACACAAGTTTTTGGCAAGTCCCTTTGCAGGCTTTGTTTCTTATTGTATCACACAGGAGACACAATAATATATCTGCCTATCTTTTTGTGACCTTAAGGCTCATTGGTAGGTTCTGATGTTGTCACAGCTTGATTCAGCTAACGACTTTTAGCAGTCAGGGATTGTCACTGTTGAGAAACTTTATTAGGGGATGCAAAAGGGTAGTATTCCAATTAAAAGATTCCTTCTTCATGTATTGAGCTGCAATTCTTCCTCAAAGAATTTGATCTTTTCAACTATTACTTTCTGCACAGAACAGGCAGGATAAATAAATTCTTTCTCTTTACTGGTTTTTAGAGTAATGAACTGGTGCCCTAGCAACTTCCAAAGGTGACACATTTTCAGTATCATGATAAACTCCTGTATCTTTAACATTTTGATATGTGTCAAATGCTTGTCATTTATGGTCATTATATCCTATCTTTAGGCTAGTGGGAATGATTCCACATTGGCTCCAGTATACATGGGACATGAACCCAGTAGTCTCTTTCATAGCTTCCTTGCTTTCTAATATGATAAGAAGTTCAAGATCACCTTGTACAGCTCTTATCCCAGAACTGGGATCAGCTATTTCTCAAAGAAGCCCTGGTTACTTTAGTGGGAAATGGTACAGGACTCCCATTTAAGTGTATCAAAAGAGGTGGGGCGAGTTTTTAAAAGATTGAAAGTCACTGCTTTTTTGTACATATACAAATCTGCATTCTTTTCAAAATTACAGAAGAATCTGAATTGTTATTTCCAGTTCATTTTTCGTTTTCCGCCAAGCTTCTTACATAGACAATATCAAAGTATACACTATAATCATCCTTCTCATACTATGATTCATTCACTCTTTCAACCAATATTTACTGAGCATCCCATTAGGCAATTAGAAAGGAATATAACTGCTGTCTTAAGGATCTCATGGTTCAGTGGAGGAAATTAATGTGTATATAAATAAATATAATGCACAATGGTAGGTGTTGTAACAGGAATATGGATAAGGTTTATGGGTGGAGGTCATCTGAGAAGATTTCAATTAAGGCTATAGTACTTAACTATTAAGGCTTACAAGTAATACTTAATGCATTATTTTGAAAAGAAAAGCAATTTTAAACTTACAGATTTACTGTCATATTAAGAGAATTAAAATAATGAAAATTTCAGTTAAAAAACTGAAAGTGCTAGCTACACAACATCTGTACACTATTCTAAGTTATGATTTAGTTACCAAACATGAATGCTAAAGATAGAATTACACCTGCTGAAAACACAGCTATCTTAGACAATCTACAGCACAAGGAAATGATGTGAGTAGTTCCAAAAAGAGGGAGCTGAGCAGTAAACAAAGTCAGAAGACAACAGAAATGATACTGATACTTCAGTTCTCCTAAGTCAGGGAAGGCAATGGCACCCCACCCCAGTACTCATGCCTGGAAAATCCAATGGACAGAGTAGCCTGGTGGGCTGCAGTCCATGGGGTCGCTAACAGTCGGACAGACTGAGCGACTTCCCTTTCACTTTTCTCTTTCATGCATTGGAGAAGGAAATGGCAACCCACTCCAGTATTCTTGCCTGGAGAATCCCAGGGACGGGGGAGCCTGGTGGGCTGCCGTCTATGGGGTCACACAGAGTCGGACACGACTGAAGTGACTTAGCAGCAGCAGCAGCAGTTCTCCTAAGTAAGATGTTTAAGAGCATGTATACAAAGTGGCAGTGTGACATGATCCTTTAACTACTGATTTTTAATATTCTGTATATTATTTTTTTTATCTAGAAAAGTTCTGAACCAGTACATTATAGGGAGGATAATATACTTGTCTTCAGAGAAAAGACAAAGAAGCCTACCCAACTGAGAAAGGGAGTTGCTGTTCAGTCGCTCAGTCGTGTCTGACTCTTTGCGACCCCATGGACTGCAGTACACCAGGTTTCCCTGTCCTTCATCATCTCCCGGAGCTTGTTCAAACTCATCTCTATCGAGTCTAGTGATGCCACCCAACCATCTCGTCCCCGTCTCCTCCTGACTTCAATCATTCCCAGTATCAAGGTCCTTTCCAATGAGTCAGTTCTTTGCATCAGGTGGCCAAAGTACTGGAGCTTCAGCTTAAGCATCAGTCCTTCCAATGAATATTCAGGGTTGGTTTCCTTTAGGATGGACTGGTTGGATCTCCTTACAGTCCAAGGGACTCTCAACAGTCTTCTCCAACACCACAGTTCAAAAGCATCAATTTTTCAGCGCTCAGCCTTCACTATGGTTCAACTCTCACATCCATACAGGACTACTGGAAAAATCATAGCTGTGATTACAAAGATCTTTGTTGGTGAAGTAGTATCTCTGCTTTTTAATACACTGTCTAGGTTTGTCATAGCTTTTCTTCCAAGGAGCAAGCGTCTTCAGTGATGTCCGACTCTTTTGTTACACCACAGACCACAGACTGCCAAGCTTCTCTGTCCATGAGGTTCTCCAGGCAAAGATACTGGAGTGGGTTGCCATTTCCTCCTCCAGGGGATCTTTCCAACACAGGGATCGAACCCAGGTCTCTTAGGTCTCCTTCACTGGCAGGCAGGTTCTTTACCACTACCGCCACCTGGGAAGCTTGAGTAAGGGAGAGCAGCTCCCCAAAGAAAAGCTGTCACTAAATAAGAGCTATTTACACTACGTTTAGAGGTAGTTTATTCGCTGTGACAGTTTAAAAGTAACTTTCTAAATTTGGGAAGATTCACACCCTAGTTGTATCCCTAGAGGAGTCTTCCCCATCCCTCACTTGTCACATTTTTGTTAAATCAGCTAGAAGACATATTGCTTGAAGGCCCAGAAAGATTATCAACTCAATTTAAAAGAGCTGGGTATTGGGAAGTATGTCATACACAGTTGTGTTTTCATAAAACCAAATTAATATATTGAAGTTGACACTACTGAATGCCCAAAAGAAATTCTAGATTATTCATTTTCTGGGTTTTTTTTGGTAGTTAAAAACCTGTTTACTTATCTTTTAAAAAAATAGGTAATTTATTTACAAAGTTCAAAACAACACTAAAAGATACACACTGAGAAGTCTCCTCTCATCTGGCCTGTTCCTTCTTGCACACCATGGATAACCCATCTTTTATTTCATTTTTAATCCTTCCAGTATGTCCTCATGCAAACAGGGGCAGATATATACATATATATGCACATTTACTTATAGATGTATTTATATATGTCTATATATACTCTACCTCTTATTTAACTTAATACACCCTGAAGATTATGCTTTAAGAGCTTCTCTCTCCTCCCTCCCTCCACATTCTGGACAGTTCTCTCAGTAGCAAATCTTACACAATTTTATTGAAGAATATAGTATTTTTCTATTTTTCAATGATTCAGTGAACATTCTTAGTATAGTCTTATCAGAGAACATGATTTAAAAAATTAGGAAGAGATACCTGAGTTGTAATAGCTCTGTGTATTCTTGCCACCTCTTTTTAGTATTTTCTGTTAGGTCCACACCATTTCTGTCCTTTATTGTGCCAGCTTTGCATGAAACGTTCCCTTGGTATCTTGAATTTTTTTGAAGAGATCTCTAGTCTTTCCCATTTCATTGTTTTCCTCTATTTCTTTGCATTGATCGTCGAGGAAGGCTATCTTATCTCTCCTTGCTTTCTTTGGAACTCTGCATTCAGATGCTTCTATCTTTCCTTTTCTCTGTTGCCTTTTGCTTCTCTTCTTTTCATAGCTTTTTGTAAGGCCTCCTCAGACAACCATTTGCCTTTTTGCACTTCTTTTTCTTGGGGACAGTCTTGATCACTGCCTCCTGTACAATGTCACGAAACTCCATCCTTAGTTCTTCAGGTACTCTGTCTATCAGATCTAATCCCTTGAATCTATTTTTCACTTCCACTGTATAATCATAAGGGATTTTATTTAGGTCATACCTGAATGGTCTAGTGGTTTTCCCTCCTTTCTTCAATTTAAGTTTGAATTTGGCAATAAGAAGTTTCTGATCTGAGCCACAGTCAGCTCCCGGTCTTATTTTTGCTGACTGTATAAAGCTTCTCCATCTTTGGCTGAAAAGAATATAATCAATCTGATTTCGGTATTGACCATCTGGTGATGTCCATATGTAGAGTATTCTTTTGTGTTGTTGGAAGAGGGTGTTTGCTATGACCAGTGCGTCCTCTTGGCAAAACTCTATTAGCCTTTGCCCTGCTTCAATCTGTACTCTGAAGCCAAACTTGCCTGTTATTCCAGGTATTTCTTGACTTACTATTTTTTGCATTCCAGTCCCCTTAATGAAAAGGACATCTTTTCTGGGTGTTAGTTCTAGAAGGTGTTGTAGGTCTACATAGAACCGTTTAACTTCAGCTTTGTCAGCGTTATTGGTTGGGGCATAGACTTGGATTACTGTGATATTGAATGGTTTGCCTTGGAAACGAACAGAGATCATTCTGTCCTTTTTGAGAATGCATCCAAGTACTGCATTTCAGACTCTTTTGTTGACTACGATGGCTACTCCATTTCTTCTAAGATCCCAGATTCTTGCCCACAGTAGTAGATGGAATGGTCATCTCAGTTAAATCCATCGATTCCTATCCATTTTAGTTTGCTGATTCCTAAAATGTTGATGTTCACTCTTGCCATCTCCTGTCTGATCTCTTCCAATGTGCCTTGATTTATGGACCTGACATTCCAGGTTCCTACTTCTCTTTAAAGCATAGGACTTCACTGCCATTGCCAGTCACATCCACAACTGGGTGTTGTTTTTGCTTTGGCTCCGTCTCCTCATTCTTTCTGGAGTTATTTCTCCACTGATCTCCAGCAGCATGTTGGGCACTACTGACCTGGGGAGTTCATCTTTGTACTCCTATATTTGTCCTATATTTTTGCNCCTGCAATGCAGGAGACCTGGGTTCAATCCCTGGGTAGGGAAGATTCCCCTGGAGAAGGGAAAGGCTACCCACTCCAGTATTCTGGCCTGGAGAATTCCATGAACTGTAGAGTCCATGGGGTCACAAAGAGTTGGACACGACTGAGTGACTTTCACTTTCACTTCACAAATAGTCAACACAATTTGGCTAAGGGAGAAAGAGAATTCAAGGAGAACTGGAAGACTAAGAGCCTGACAGAAAGGGGAATTTTAGAGATAAAAAGGATGAATAGTCAGGTTAAAATGTCTATAGGTGATTTGATATGAGATAAAATCTTAGTAGAGAAAATGGTACTAAAAGGCATCTCCAAGTCTTGTTAAGAAATGGTAGTTCACAATTTGAACAGGTAACACAAAAGAAAAGATTGGCGAGCAAGGTTGGACTTTTCCCTCTTAAACCAACAGTTCAAATCTTTCATACCATAAAAATCCTTTTATCCTACATATAGCTCTGAATTAATATACACTAGTTTTTCAAAGAAAATTTAAAAATTCATCACAATCTTTATCAACTGATTACTCCTTTCCATAGTAAGACCTTATCTTTTTGCCAGACCTAACTGGTGCTTTTGCTTCAAGCTAAGTTTATTGCTATTCCTAGTAAATTCTTCTCCCTTCTAAGTCACGGAAGACCTCACCTTCTCATCTCCTTTTTGCTAACATTCCCAATTTAAAATGCATATTCCCTACTAAATCCAACCCCACTCTTCCTTTTCAAAAGCTGACATACATATTTACAAATGTTTTAATTCTCTCATGATCTCAAAAATCCCTAATTCTTTATAATCTCTCATTAGAATTAATACATCCTAGTCCCAGCTACGCCATAACTCACAGGTCCTTAGGTTGTTTTTACTCTCTACAGACATTACTTCTTCTTAGCAAAACCATGAAAGAGCTCACAGGGACTTTTATAAGGCTACAATAGGATAAAAGGAAATATACTTTTTAAACATTTTGTTTCAGAAAAGTTTAAACACATATAAAAGCACAGTAAATATCACAAGTGAAGTAAAGTGAAGTGAAAGTTGCTTAATCGTGTCTGACTCTGTATGACCCCATGGACTATAAAGGCCATGGAATTCTCCAGGCCAGAATACTGGAATGGCTAGCCTTTCCCTTCTCCAGGGGATCTTCCCAACCCAGGGGTCAGACTCAGCTTTCCTGCATTGCAGGCAGATTCTTTACCAGCTGAACCACAAGGGAAGCCCAAGAATACTGGAGTGGGTAGCCTATCCCTTCTTCAGTGGATCTTCCTGACCCAGGAATCGAACTGGGGTCTCCTGTATTGCAGGTGTATTCTTTACCAACTGAGTTATCAGGGAAGTCCAAATATCACAAACTCTCCTATATTCATTATTAATCTTTATATGGCAAATCTTTCTTCACCAATTTATCTGTTCCAGCTGCTCCCATTAAGCTAGATCAAACCTGACATTATTTTGTTTCCATCTGTAAATACATCAATATGTATCTTAAAACATAACCGCAAATGGCATTATCATATCCTAAAATAATCAGTACTTAATATCACACAATATGCAAGTAGTATTAAAGTCCCCTGTCTTGTAATACCACATATCCAAATAAGTGTTAAAGTCCCTTGTCTTGCGGGTATTTTTTTAGTTAGTTTAAATCAGGATCTGAGCAAGGTTCACATATTTAATTTGGTTGATATGCCTCTTTGATATCTTATAATAATAATTAACCCTCTCCTCTTTCTATAATTTTCTAAGCCATTTGCTTTTTGAAAAATGGGTCATTTGTCCAGCAGAATTTCCCATCTGGATTGGCTGACTGCACCCTTGTGGTATGACTGTTTCCTGTATTTCACTGTAAACTATTTCACTACAGGTGTGTGCAGGTTCATGCACACAAGTTTTTGGCAAGTCCCTTTGCAGGCTTTGTTTCTTATTGTATCACACAGGAGACACAATAATATATCTGCCTATCTTTTTGTGACCTTAAGGCTCATTGGTAGGTTCTGATGTTGTCACAGCTTGATTCAGCTAACGACTTTTAGCAGTCAGGGATTGTCACTGTTGAGAAACTTTATTAGGGGATGCAAAAGGGTAGTATTCCAATTAAAAGATTCCTTCTTCATGTATTGAGCTGCAATTCTTCCTCAAAGAATTTGATCTTTTCAACTATTACTTTCTGCACAGAACAGGCAGGATAAATAAATTCTTTCTCTTTACTGGTTTTTAGAGTAATGAACTGGTGCCCTAGCAACTTCCAAAGGTGACACATTTTCAGTATCATGATAAACTCCTGTATCTTTAACATTTTGATATGTGTCAAATGCTTGTCATTTATGGTCATTATATCCTATCTTTAGGCTAGTGGGAATGATTCCACATTGGCTCCAGTATACATGGGACATGAACCCAGTAGTCTCTTTCATAGCTTCCTTGCTTTCTAATATGATAAGAAGTTCAAGATCACCTTGTACAGCTCTTATCCCAGAACTGGGATCAGCTATTTCTCAAAGAAGCCCTGGTTACTTTAGTGGGAAATGGTACAGGACTCCCATTTAAGTGTATCAAAAGAGGTGGGGCGAGTTTTTAAAAGATTGAAAGTCACTGCTTTTTTGTACATATACAAATCTGCATTCTTTTCAAAATTACAGAAGAATCTGAATTGTTATTTCCAGTTCATTTTTCGTTTTCCGCCAAGCTTCTTACATAGACAATATCAAAGTATACACTATAATCATCCTTCTCATACTATGATTCATTCACTCTTTCAACCAATATTTACTGAGCATCCCATTAGGCAATTAGAAAGGAATATAACTGCTGTCTTAAGGATCTCATGGTTCAGTGGAGGAAATTAATGTGTATATAAATAAATATAATGCACAATGGTAGGTGTTGTAATAGGAATATGGATAAGGTTTATGGGTGGAGGTCATCTGAGAAGATTTCAATTAAGGCTATAGTACTTAACTATTAAGGCTTACAAGTAATACTTAATGCATTATTTTGAAAAGAAAAGCAATTTTAAACTTACAGATTTACTGTCATATTAAGAGAATTAAAATAATGAAAATTTCAGTTAAAAAACTGAAAGTGCTAGCTACACAACATCTGTACACTATTCTAAGTTATGATTTAGTTACCAAACATGAATGCTAAAGATAGAATTACACCTGCTGAAAACACAGCTATCTTAGACAATCTACAGCACAAGGAAATGATGTGAGTAGTTCCAAAAAGAGGGAGCTGAGCAGTAAACAAAGTCAGAAGACAACAGAAATGATACTGATACTTCAGTTCTCCTAAGTCAGGGAAGGCAATGGCACCCCACCCCAGTACTCATGCCTGGAAAATCCAATGGACAGAGTAGCCTGGTGGGCTGCAGTCCATGGGGTCGCTAACAGTCGGACAGACTGAGCGACTTCCCTTTCACTTTTCTCTTTCATGCATTGGAGAAGGAAATGGCAACCCACTCCAGTATTCTTGCCTGGAGAATCCCAGGGACGGGGGAGCCTGGTGGGCTGCCGTCTATGGGGTCACACAGAGTCGGACACGACTGAAGTGACTTAGC
>SJYX01022871.1:7085-19193 GCA_006410675.1 Oreotragus oreotragus | reverse complement strand
GATGTTGGCAATTTGATCTCTGGTTCCTCTGCCTTTTCTAAAACCAGCTTGAACATCAGGGTTCACATATTGCTACCAAATACAGATATTGAGCCTTTTCAAGTTTCATATAACTTAAAACTTTAAAAATCATTCAACATGAGTAAATATGTCTGAGCCCCAATCATCTTTTTTTATCTCTACTTGAAAAAGCTAAAAAACTGTTCTTGACAGAAAGATTTCCAGTTTAATCAATTGAGAAAGTACATTATCATGAAATATTTAGAATTATGTATTTCTAAAATTGTATGTACTAAGAAAAATCTAAAAATGTATTAGAGAGTGATTATTAAATGGAAAACTTACAGAGTAAATTAAAAAATATAAGAATAAACTTTTTTCTTTAGAATTGGGACTTCAGGCATTGTCTAGTCAAATCCCTCCATTTTACAGATAAGAAAACTAAAGGACAAAAGAAGGCATATTACTCGTAAAATATGCTTAGGGTGCCGTTTAGGATTAGATCCCAAGTTTCCTGATTCCTTATTTAATGATTTTCGCATTTTCTTTTTCTTTTTTTATTTATTTTTTTAAATTTTGCTTTACAATACTGTATTGGTTTTGCCATACATCAACATGAATCCGCCACGGGTGTACACGTGTTCCCAATCCTGAACCCCCCTCCTACTTCCCTTTCCATACCATCCCTCTGGGTCATCCCAGTGCACCAGGCCCAAGCATCCTGTATCCTGCATCGAACCTAGACTGGCGATTCATTTCTTATATGATATTATACGTGTTTCAATGCCATTCTCCCAAACCATCCCACCCCTATGAAATGGAAGACCTGGAATTTTTAAAAGTTCTCCTGGCAAAATTGGGTAAGGGAGGAGTCAAGCAAGCTCATCGTAAATGTGGACCATATATTAATGCTTTATATAAGATCTCACTTAATCCTCACATCTACTTTACAAGGCAGGTATGATCCATATGACAGATGGGAAACAGAGAGCCTAGAACTTGCTAAAGGCTAAATGACTATCAGACATCAAAGCTTATCTCTCCATCATACTGCACTAATGCCAAAGAAGATAAAAAGTGTTTTCTTCCAATGTTTAAAAAAATACCAAGTTGTATTAATAAATTCAGAAATCATTAAACACTGACCTGTAACATGCACCTGGATACAACAACTTCAGGTACTTCAGGGAATTTTTGTCGCAGGTCATGCAAAACCTGAAAATCAATTTGGTGGCTTCCTTGGGCCATTCGTGTGTTGCCTGATCAGGACTGTTTGTACAATAGGCAATTCTAGGCCTTAGTGGAAATAGTACTCATCTCTTCTGTCCAAGCATTTTCTGTGAAAGAAAGAAAAAAAAAATTTAATGAGAACTGTTATAGAATTAATATTATCATGGATTTAAAATTTCAATACAAAAGGGTATGTGCTTTAGTACCTATTTAGTATAAATTATAAAAATATTTAGTCTTATAATGCTTGCAGTATAGTTATACTGTCTTTTCAGTTTATAACTACTGATGGCAAACTTTAACATTTTCTAATTCCTATGTATTTGTGTATGCTTTATAATGGATGTGCCTAAAGGCATTCAAATAAGAAATTACTGTCAAGGTTGTTTTAAAAGGGAAAAAATGAGTAATGTCACTGATTTTTTTCTTAATTATCAGAGGAGGGCCTAAGGGAGTAATCTTATTTATTTGACTAAAAATTTTTAAACTTTGGATCCTAAAAAAGTTTGGTTCTACAAATAGCTTTGCATGCTCTATCTAAAAATGATCTGTAAATCAAAAGACATTTGATATTCTGTTTTAATTTTCAGATGTACTTAATCCTTAAATGTGTAATCAATTCATTCTCAGGGGCTTGGGAGCATTTTATTCCCTCTGTCTCTATTAAATCAGCATTTTAAAATACTAATGCTTGAGCCCCAACCCGAGAGGTCCTGATTTGATTGGTTGGGAGCAACATGAGCATATGGACTTTTAAAAGCCCCCCAAGTGATTCTAATGTATGGTCCAAGTTGAGAAATATCAAATTTATTTATATCCTTAACATTCTTCACATAAACGATGTTTAATCTTAAAGCCTCTTTGGGATATAAATAGCATATAAATACATTAAACCTATATAACATATTAAAAATTTTAAAATCATACTATTTGTGCAATAATTAAAATACAATTCATTTTAGAATAAATTTAACAATAAGACGATCTCTTTAAAACAAATTTCTTATCTGTAATATTTCTCTTTTTCATAAGCTTAAATACAAGTCTATAAACTCCATGAATACAGAAATTAGTCTCTCATGTCCCTTACTGCACACCTAGCACTCTGTAGACAGTTTTCAGCATAACAGTAGACATTAAAACACTTTTGAGTAAATCTAGTTATGCCAGAACTCCTGAATCCTCAATAGAATAAAAGCTCATTTGGATATCATGTTTGGTAAAGACTTTCAAACTTTTTATCATCTTTGGTTAATTTTTCCCCAATTCTTTTGTCTGTGTGACTTCAGCTTAGTTACATCTCGTAGATAAAAGCACTGCCAAACCAAATTATTTGCATTACAGATTTCCCCAATCTATTTCAAAAACACACACACACAATATTTTAGCATCCAATGTAATATTTCTACAAATGGCTTGCAAGAGAAAAGAAGAGTACTGGAAATTCGTAAATGATATTTAAACATAATATAAGGGGCAGTAAACATGCTATAGCATTGCTGATCTTGAGAAAGTCTCTCTGGACTTCACTCCAGCTATCAACTCATTTATCTGCCCATTCCCTCTTTCAGGCTAAACTCCTTGAAAGGATGGTTTATACTTTGTCTTCATTTCCTCCCTCTTATCACTTTAAAATCTACCAACTCAGGTTTTCATAGTTTTTCTCCACTGAAACTACTTATCAAAGTTGCCCAGGATCTTCAGATTGTTAAACTTAACATCACTCCTCAGGCCTCATTTCACTAGATCTCTCTTCAGTTTATAAACCAGTCAACCACTCCCCATTCTCTAAACAACTTCTTCACTTGGCTTCTGGGATTTATACTCTTCTGGATTTCTACCCGCCCACTGGCAGTCCTTGTCAGTTTTCTTTGTCAGATCATTCTCTGGACATCTAAACATCGGTGAGTTATGCAGTTCAGACCTAGGGTTTCTTTTCTATTACACCTACGTTCCTCGTCAAGGTAATCTCAACCAAACACACTACTTTAAACAAAGGCTTTGCAAATCTCTATGTCCAACTCCCTTGAGTTCCAGGTTACATGACCAGCTGCTTTCTTCACATCTACGTCTGGATATCTAAAATTCACTTCAAACTTAGTATGTCCAAAATTGAACTCTTCATTTCCCCTACCAGACCAAATCTTTCCCAGTCTCTTTCACCTCCATATATGGTACTCAGCTGGTCCTTCTCACATGCCATATCTAATCTATCATCAAGTTTTGCTGGCTATCTGCAAAAGAATTATTTTGAATCTGATCACATTTTCTCACCTTGATTACTGCTCTTATTCAAACCATGATCTCAGCTCACCTAGACTGCTACTGCCAAGGTCTCCTCCTTGCTTAACTCTTTGCTCCACCCCTACCTCTTACTCTACTGAACAGAGTGATCCTTGTGAAAAGTAAATCCGAACAATCATTTCCCCAGCGCAAAATCCTGTAACACAAGACCCCTGGCTAAATACACCTGGGACTTCATCTCCTACCACTGTCTTTGTTCCCTCATTTCCACACTGAGTTCCCTCACACTGGTTATTTCTCAAAGAGAAGCTAACCTCATTCCTCCCTTGGGTCTTTTAGACTTGTGGCCCCTTTTGCTTGGAACCCTTTCCCCTCAGATACTTGCATTCCCCTCAGATACTTGCATGGCTCTCTCACACTTCACTAAGAACTCTGATCAGACTGCTTCCTTGACCAATCTTTCTACCTAAAATATTGCCACACTTCTCTCCTCTCCCTCCCTATCACATTTTCATACCTTGGTTTTACTTCATAGCATTTTATCAATACTGACATATCTATCTACCTACCTACCTGCCTAACCTTAAAGCGTTAGCTCCACAGGATAAAGAACTTCAAAGTTTACAGCTGTATTCCCAGGACCTAGGTCCAAGATGTAACATTTGTTGGATGAAATAAAGGTTTTACTGTATGGGTTCTTCATGTATTTTGCTTCTAAAATGCATTTCAAGTAATCTAGAGTTGGAAATTATAATTTGAGGGAAAGGCAAATAAATAAATCCTCAGTCTAAATTCAGGACCTTTCTTATTTAAAAGAGGATGAAAATAAATTTCAACTCATTATTAACACATATACAGAAATCTCTGAAGTTCTTTGAAAAAACTCTTATACGACTATTAAGTATACTAACAATAAAATTGTTCAAAAGCACAATTGTATTTTAGGGATTCCACTTCCTGAAATGGCAAAGTAGCTCCTACTGGACTGATGCTCTCACGAGTAACTTCTGTAACTAGACAAAACATAAAGAGCTTGAAAACAGAAACAGCAAAGTGGGCGTGGTGGTGCTGGGGGCTGGGAGGAGGAGAAGCGAGTCATAGTTGCAAGAAGTAGACAACATGGGGCAACTTTCCATTTTTAAATGGCTTTTACCCAGAGAGCACATCCCAGGTGTCTCTGTGCAGCAAAAGCCCAAACAAATAAGTCTTCAGTCTAATTCACTTAATGAACCAAAGCACAGATTCTGGCATGACCACAATAGCTGAAAACCTAGTGAGTAAATCACCAAAAGGAGAGAAATACCAAATTTTGTGTATAATATCTACACATATCTCTGGTTCCCAAACTGTACCGACTTGAGATTCCAAGCAGTCAGGCTAAGGTTCAAGTAACAGAAGTGAGGTTTCAGTTTGTAGTTATGTTCAGCCAAGTTAACTGCCTACTAAGACATGCAAGCATGCAAGCCACTAACCAAACATCAGCACATTCTAAAGGAACACGATAAACTTCAGTCTCTACAATGTGCCATTCATAACACACAAGTTATAATCTAAAATCATCACATGTAAGAGACAGGAAAAACTGACCCATTGTCAAGAGAAAGGCAACTGAGGGAGACCAAGCCCAAGATGACCCAGATGCTAGAATTAGCACATAAGGATTTTAAAGCAGCTATTTTAACTATGTTCAGGAACGTAAGGGCCAGTATGCTTAGATTTCTCAGTCAAGGAAAAAAAAAAAACTATAAAAGAAATGCAAATTCAAGAAGTGAAAAATAAAATGTCTGAAATAAAATTCACTGGCTAGGTTTAATCACAAATTGGAAATAACAAAAGAGTCAGTGAACTTGAAGACACAGCAATAGAAATCATTAGAACCTTAAGGATGGAGAAAAAAAAAAAAATGACTGAGCCAGGGAAATGAACCTAGCTCAGGGACCTGTGAGAAAGAATCAGTAACTCTTAACATACCTGTAACTGGAATTCCAGAAGGAAAGGGGACAGAGAATGGGAGAGAAAAAAGTATTTAATGAAACAGTGTCTAAAAATTTCCCCAAGTTAGTAAAAGATCTAAATTTACGCATCAAGAAGAACTTGACTGGCTCCCTGTCCGTCTTGAAGGTTGTTCTTGGCTGGGAGCCATCTCACACCTAAAGCAGGAAGACGGTTGTCACAAGGAAGACAATAAAGTTGCCTAAATCACTCAACTCTAGACTCTGTATCAACCCAAGATTCCAACTCCTAAGTAGCAAGCACATGTTGGGCTACATGCAGGCTCTGAAAACGGTAAGATGGAGGCAATGTGAAAACTGGTCATCCTCATCAACAACTGCCCAGGTTGAAGAAATCTGAAACAGAGAAGTACGCCATGTCAGCCAAAACTGGTATCCATCTGCAGTGGCAATAATGTTGAACTGGGTACAGGGTGTGGGAAATACCAGAATACACACCATGGCTATCACTGATCCAGCTGATGTGGTATCATTAGAAGCATACCAAAACAGATTAGTGAAAAGTCAATCATGGAAAAATTTTCTATAATAAAACTGGTCAGAGTCTGCTTTAAATACAACAAACAAGCAAAAAGATCTTGATCAAGAAGATCAGCAAGTCTTAAACAGGAAAAGCCAGAGAAATCACACATAGGCATAATAGTCACAGTGCTGAAAATCAAAGAAAAGGAAAACCCTGAAAGCAGTCAAAGAAATAAAATAAAGGGCAACAACAATTTAAATGAAGGCTGACTACTCATCAAAACAGTGAAGGCCAGAAGATACTGAAAAGACAAAATTCAAGTGCTGAAAGGGAAAAGAAACAACCTATATTCTGCATCCAGCAAAAGCAGACTTTAAGATCAAAGCAAGATAACTATTTTTAAATGTAGCCTGTGGGTGAGTGAATAAGATTTACAACTAAACACACTGTTGAAACAAACAGGTAGTTATTTAATTTTGAAAGGAAAACCTAGAAATACCTTGCAATTTAATCTGGAAAATTATTTCTAATAATAAACAGAAATGTATTTTCTATGGTTAAGATGCAAAATGACTGCTTTTCTGAGAAAAGAATAAAGAAATCATGCTTTACAGGAATGGTCCTAACAACAGGGGTAAAATTTTGGCACCTAACCTGCTGCCAGCTCAGATAGTCTGGGAAGAGTAAGTTCTTAATGATTTTAAATAGTAGCTGAGTATATGTGCTGCTATATGCTGTGCTTAGTCGCCGAGTTGTGTCTGACTCTGCAACCGCATGGACTGTAGCCTGCCAGGCTCCCTTGTCCCTGGAATTTTCCAGGCAAGAATACTGGAGAGGATTACCATTTCCTCCACCAGAGGATCTTCCTGACCCAGGGATTCAACCTACGTCTCCTGCACTGGCAGGAGGATTCTTTACCACTGAGGCACCTGGGAAGCCCAGCAGAGTATATACAGCACTACAAACCCAACCATAAGTATACTGGAAAGATTTTAAAAATGTGCCATGTTATTTCATTTCCTAGAGTATGTAAGCAACTTATTTCTAACCTCTCAATATTATGACAGTGCAGAGTACCAAGTATCAGTTAATGGCTCAGACTTCACGTTATGATAATCATCAAGTCTTCATTTTCACTACCGTTTACTATAGTGAATTTTTCCAGGACTGTAACAGTAGTATGACACATGTAATTGTTAATCCTACTCCGAAGAAGAGACCATAGCCTCCAGATCCAAAAATAACNAAAAAAAAAAAACTATAAAAGAAATGCAAATTCAAGAAGTGAAAAATAAAATGTCTGAAATAAAATTCACTGGCTAGGTTTAATCACAAATTGGAAATAACAAAAGAGTCAGTGAACTTGAAGACACAGCAATAGAAATCATTAGAACCTTAAGGATGGAGAAAAAAAAAAAAATGACTGAGCCAGGGAAATGAACCTAGCTCAGGGACCTGTGAGAAAGAATCAGTAACTCTTAACATACCTGTAACTGGAATTCCAGAAGGAAAGGGGACAGAGAATGGGAGAGAAAAAAGTATTTAATGAAACAGTGTCTAAAAATTTCCCCAAGTTAGTAAAAGATCTAAATTTACGCATCAAGAAGAACTTGACTGGCTCCCTGTCCATCTTGAAGGTTGTTCTTGGCTGGGAGCCATCTCACACCTAAAGCAGGAAGACGGTTGTCACAAGGAAGACAATAAAGTTGCCTAAATCACTCAACTCTAGACTCTGTATCAACCCAAGATTCCAGCTCCTAAGTAGCAAGCACATGTTGGGCTACATGCAGGCTCTGAAAACGGTAAGATGGAGGCAATGTGAAAACTGGTCATCCTCATCAACAACTGCCCAGGTTGAAGAAATCTGAAACAGAGAAGTACGCCATGTCAGCCAAAACTGGTATCCATCTGCAGTGGCAATAATGTTGAACTGGGTACAGGGTGTGGGAAATACCAGAATACACACCATGGCTATCACTGATCCAGCTGATGTGGTATCATTAGAAGCATACCAAAACAGATTAGTGAAAAGTCAATCATGGAAAATTTTTCTATAATAAAACTGGTCAGAGTCTGCTTTAAATACAACAAACAAGCAAAAAGATCTTGATCAAGAAGATCAGCAAGTCTTAAACGGGAAAAGCCAGAGAAATCACACATAGGCATAATAGTCACAGTGCTGAAAATCAAAGAAAAGGAAAACCCTGAAAGCAGTCAAAGAAATAAAATAAAGGGCAACAACAATTTAAATGAAGGCTGACTACTCATCAAAACAGTGAAGGCCAGAAGATACTGAAAAGACAAAATTCAAGTGCTGAAAGGGAAAAGAAACAACCTATATTCTGCATCCAGCAAAAGCAGACTTTAAGATCAAAGCAAGATAACTATTTTTAAATGTAGCCTGTGGGTGAGTGAATAAGATTTACAACTAAACACACTGTTGAAACAAACAGGTAGTTATTTAATTTTGAAAGGAAAACCTAGAAATACCTTACAATTTAATCTGGAAAATTATTTCTAATAATAAACAGAAATGTATTTTCTATGGTTAAGATGCAAAATGACTGCTTTTCTGAGAAAAGAATAAAGAAATCATGCTTTACAGGAATGGTCCTAACAACAGGGGTAAAATTTTGGCACCTAACCTGCTGCCAGCTCAGATAGTCTGGGAAGAGTAAGTTCTTAATGATTTTAAATAGTAGCTGAGTATATGTGCTGCTATATGCTGTGCTTAGTCGCCGAGTTGTGTCTGACTCTGCAACCGCATGGACTGTAGCCTGCCAGGCTCCCTTGTCCCTGGAATTTTCCAGGCAAGAATACTGGAGAGGATTACCATTTCCTCCACCAGAGGATCTTCCTGACCCAGGGATTCAACCTACGTCTCCTGCACTGGCAGGAGGATTCTTTACCACTGAGGCACCTGGGAAGCCCAGCAGAGTATATACAGCACTACAAACCCAACCATAAGTATACTGGAAAGATTTTAAAAATGTGCCATGTTATTTCATTTCCTAGAGTATGTAAGCAACTTATTTCTAACCTCTCAATATTATGACAGTGCAGAGTACTAAGTATCAGTTAATGGCTCAGACTTCACGTTATGATAATCATCAAGTCTTCATTTTCACTACCGTTTACTATAGTGAATTTTTCCAGGACTGTAACAGTAGTATGACACATGTAATTGTTAATCCTACTCCGAAGAAGAGACCATAGCCTCCAGATCCAAAAATAACAACAACAAAGAAAAGCAACAGGACTTACAGGTCTGGACAAAATTTGAGCATTTATAAGGTACCTGGATATTTAAAACTGGACTATCATCATCCATTTACAATCCATGAATTTAAGGAGTGCCTAGTACGCAGCAGATAACCATGCTGGAGATACAAGTGTTAGAGTCCATACCCTTGCTCTCCAGGTCACAGAAATTCCTGGATTAAAGACACATCAAAACAAGCTAATACTTTAGATAACTATTTCAACTTGCCCACTATTTTTTCTTTTGTCTGCCTTCTGCTACCAGATCTGCTGACTGCTATCTCAGTCTATCTCATTGCTGACACAGTAATGTTTTTCATCTCCTTCACATCATTCAAAAACAGACAAGGGAGTATATTAGGAAAAGCTATAGAGAGCAGCAGCAAGAAAAAGGTAGGAGCCGAATCATGCAGTGCCTTTATAGGCCATTAAAATTTGGAGGTTTTATTCTCAGGGTAATGAGAAGAAACTGAAAGATTTAAGCTCAGAGGCAGGAAAGGTGACATGATCAAGAAATCATGTATCTGTGAAGAACGGCTACAGTATGGAGAAAATGGCAAAAGATGAGAAGACCAGTTAGAAAAATGCTTTAGTCTAGCTAAGAGGAGGAGAAGGGGACGACAGAGGATGAAATGATAGGATGGCATTACTAACTCAACAGACATGAGTCTGAGTAAGCTCCGAGAGTTGGTGATGAACAGGGAGTCCTGGCATGCTGCAGTCCATGGGGTTGCAAAGCTGGACACGACTGAGAGACTGAACTGAACTGAACTAGCTAAGAAATAGTTAATACTCTGTAAGTGTAGAGACAGCAATGGACACTGAGTAGAAGGAAAAACTGAAGGGATAATTAGGAAGTAAAATTTAATAGAACTTGGAGATGGATTAAATAGTGGGGTAAAGAAAGAGGTTGTAAAGGTTGCTTTTTCATTTGTTCAGATGGTTGGTCCCATCTATAAACTAAGGAACAAACTAGAAAAGGTCCAAGAAAATAAAACAAAGTTTAGTTTTGAACATACTGAGTCTAGAGTACCTTTACAACCTCAAAACAGTGATATCACAGAGGGAGCTGGGATAGATGGACCTGGAGCTCAGAGTTCTGGGCTGCAGATAAACATCTGAAAGGCATCCTTGGTGCTGGCATTAATTAACCAGTGTAGATGAGACAATCCTACCATATAATTTAAGAATACACAAAGAAAATATTCTTGGTTATATCTTATATGAAAATTACATAGTCATTATTAATTTTTCCCTAAAAGGCCAACATTCCTTCCAGCCCAAATACTAAACATTATATACAAAAATTGATTTTAAGATATCTTAATTTTTTGACCTACCCTATAATGAAAAATTAAAATAAAAATTTAAAGAAGAACATACGTACATAATTTTTAAAAGCCAACAGTATTACAAAATTTATTGGGGAAACCAAGTTTTCCTGCCTCATGCCTCTCCATTTTTATCCTATTCCATATTCCAGTGTCAATACTAAGCTGTTTCTTCACATTCCTATATAAGATGATTTATAGGACTATTTCTTGATTTTTTTCAATTTTACACATTTTCTATGGAAAATGAAGAGTTTGCTTTGTAACTTAGTTCTCACGCCATAATATAACCATCCTTCTCTACTCCTATGTCCATCTGCCCAATTACTTATTGCATAGTTTTTGCTTAAATCCATATTCAATATTTATATTATTTTTCCCTGTAAATACTATCAGCCTACCCAGTTAATAGATTATGAGGGGTGGACTATATCACCAAGGTTTTTCCAAACTGATCTTTTGGGAAGAAAAGTGTGCATGTTGCTAGTGAAAGAGCTACAGAATATTAATCAGGTATGACTAAAAGCTGGCTTTTCATCAAGTCCAATAAAATAGCAAAGCTCTTGCAATTCTAACCCTAGGGGAAATGGGGAGATGTGAGAGTGCGGGGGATGGAGTAAACATTACTATTCTACCACTGAAGTTACAGATTTAGATGAAGTGTGTTACTTTTTAGCAAACTTTGATAAAATTAAAAAACAAACAAAACTCCCAAATGATGACTATAGAGATATGTAAAAGATCTTAGTCACCTGCTCCTGACGAGGAGGTACCATACAAAGTAAATGACAGAACAAAGCTAAATTCCCAGAGATCCAACTTTTAAAAAAGGAGTAACTGGTAATATACCTTAAATAAACTACTTAGATTTACATAATTTAAACCTGACAAAGTGTTGCCCTTTAGTATCAAAGTCTTATTAATGAATAAAAAAATGTTACTCTCAGTTCAGTCACTCAGTCTGACTCTTTGTGATCCCATGAACCGCAGCAGGCTAGGCCTCCCTGTCCATCACCAACTCCTGGAGTTCACCCAAACCCATGTCCATCGAGTCGGTGATGCCATCCAACCATTTCATCCTCTGTCATCCCCTTTTCCTCCTGGCCCCAATCTTTCCCAGCATCAGGGTCTTTTCAAATGAGTCAGCTCTTCACATCAGGTGGCCAAAGTATTGGAGTTTCAGCTTCAACATCAGTCCTTCCAATGAACACCCAGGACTGATTTCCTTTAGGATGGACTGGTTGGATCTCCTTGCAGTCCAAGGGACTCTCAAGAGTATTCTCCAATACTACAGTTCAGAAGCATCAATTCTTTGGCACTCATCTTTCTTTATAGTCCAACTCTCACATCCATACACAACCACTGGAAAAAACATAGCCTTGACTAGACGGACCTTTGTTGACAAAGTAATGTCTCTACTTTTGAATATGCTGTCTAAGTTGGTCATAACTTTCCTTCCAAGGAGTAAGCGTCTTTTAATTTCATGGCTGCAATTACCATCTGCAGTGATTTTGGAGCCCAGAAAAATAAAGTCAGCCACTGTTTCCCCATCTATTTCCCATGAAGT
>SJYX01022870.1:0-11468 GCA_006410675.1 Oreotragus oreotragus | reverse complement strand
TCCTTTGCCAGCCGTGTCTTTCCCCGCTGGGCTCAGAGCTCCAGAGGCAAGGAACTATGCTATACTCATTCTTTCCAAAACCTGCTCAGGCAAACTGGTTGAGGAATTCCCTCTTCCAGGTTCCAAACCCCCCTTCCAGGGTCTCTTCTGGGAGCCCACCCTCCGGGCAGGTGAGGTCACTCTGCAGGTAGAAATCTTTAGGTCCCTGATGTGGTCAAGGAGAAGCTGTGAGGAGAGGTGTGGCCAAAGCCTTGATTCTGGGTGGGCCGTTGGCAAATACGCACATGAAGCCTGTGCACCAGGGAGCTGGGGGTAGAAAAAAAGTGGGGTGTGCTCTGAGCTGAGGGCCAGACCAGCTCCCCCATGCTGCCACCCTGCTCCAGCACGGAGCTTCCCAAGAGTCTGTGACAGGCAAAGCCGAACGGACCTTCTGGGTCAGTATGAAGGCGCGCTTGTGAGAGCAGAAAGACAAAATATATTTCACATAACAGTTGCTAGCTTGGTTCCTTATGCCTAAAAGTCAGGAGATGCGGTGCCCGGGCCTTCATCTGCGCTGCAGCAGGCCCTGTAACTATTAGGGCTGAGACCGGAAGGAGCTGGTTGTAGCCGGGAGGGTGTGGACGTAGGGCTGAGACTGGAAGGAGCTGGTTGTAGCCGGGAGGGTGTGGACGGCTCTGAGAATCCATCTGCTGTTAAGTTGGAGGTGGTTGTTGTTGCAGTTCAGTTGCTCAGTCACGTGCAACTCGCTATGACACCATAAGCTGTCGCAGGACAGGCTTACCTGTCCTTCACGATTGCCAGGCGGGTTGCTCAAACTCATGTCCCTCGAGTCAATGATGCCATCCAACCACTTCATCCTCAGTCACTCCCTTCTCCTCTTGCCTTCACTCTTTCCAGCGTCAGGGTCTTTTCCAGTGAACTGGCTCTACCCATCAGGTGGCCAAAGTATTGGAGCTTCAGCTTTTGCATCAGTTCTTCCAGCAAATATTCAGGGTGTAGTTCCTTTAGGATTGACTAATTTGACCTCCTTGTAGTCCAAGAGACTCTCAAGAGTCTTCTCCAGCACCACAATTAGAAAACATCATTTCTTCAGTTTCCTTATGGTTCAACTCTCACATCTGTACATGACTACTGGAAAACTATAGCTTTGACTGTATGGACCTTTGTCAGCAAAGTGATGTGTCTGCTTTTTAATATACTGTCTGAGTTTTTCATAGCTTTCCTTCCAAGAAGCAAGCATCTCTTAATTTCACAATTGCTGTCAATGTCCACAGTAATTTTGGAGCCCAGGAAAATAAAGTCTGCCATTGTTTCTATACTTTTCCCATCTATTTGCTATAAAGTGATGGGACTGGATGCCATGATCTTAAATTTCTGAATGTTGAGTTTTAAGCCAGCTTTTTCACTCTCCTCTTTCCTTCATCAAGGCTCTTTAGTTCCTCTTCAGCTATTAGAGTGGTGTCATCTGCATTTCTGAGGTGATTGGATATCCCCAAAGATGACTTACCAGTCCTCTGAGATGGGTGGAATTACAGCAGAGCAGTGCATGTCAGGCAGAGGTGAAACAGGTTCCAACTCTCTTTCCGACCTCTCCTCTCCCCACTCCCCCACCTCTGAGATGGCCAGAGATATATTCTGATTGGATAGAAACTAGGTGTAATGGAAAGGATATTCCTAGCCAGACTGATGGAGAAAGTTTCAGCACTGCTGATTATTAACCTTGATTTTCCTACTTAAAATGGGGATAATAATATTTGCTCCTGGTTATTTTGGTGATAAGATGAATTATTGTGAAGTGATGTAGCCTTAAAGTTAAATAGCTGTTCAACCAAGGCCACCTCCTTCCTGCTTTGATAAACAAACAAACAAACAAACAAGCACATTTTCTTGTGTTTCATTTCCTTGGATGCTTTCCAAAAGTCTTATTTAGTATTGAATATAATTATTATTGATGTAATATGAACACTCTCAGAAAAAGTTTTGAAAAGAGACTTGAAACATTGTGCTTTAGTGCTACAGAACTGCTTTGGGGCAAGGAAGCCCTTTAATTCTCACCTGCTGAGTGACCAAGGCCTCTACCCAGGCCTTAACCATTCTGAGATGCAGGTCTCTGGAGCTGTCTTTGATAGATCAACATTGGCTTCATCTCAGTTATTGGATTTTGATTTATTTCCAGAATTACCTGGACTGAGTTCAATGCCAGAGCAGCACCTGGAATGATGGACAGTCCCATGGACTTCATTTCCTTTAAATGTCGCGTGTCCTAATGTTCCAATTTTTCTGAGCAGACAGTAGTATGATGGTGGATTTTATGTCTCCACTTGGTTAAGCAAGAGTCCTGAGCTATTCAATTAAACACTAACCTGGGTGTTGGCCTGAATGTTATTTTGTAGGAAAGGCGATTATCCTTCATAATCTGGGGGTGCGTCATACAGTCAGCTGAAAGATTAAGAAGAGAACTGAGGTTTTTGTTCTGAGATGGAAAAAAAATCATGCCACTGAATGCCAGCCTCTGCTCCTGTCCTAATTTTCAATCTGTTGGCCCACCATACAGATTTCAGACTTGCCAGTCCTTGACTTTTCCCCCATCTCTCTCTCCTTTCCTTCCTCCCTCCCTCCCTCCTTTCTTTCCTCCTTCCCTCCTTTCCTCACTTCCTTCCTTCCTGCCTTTAATCTATCATTTTCAGACTGTTTCTCCTTCTCTGGTAGAACTCTGACAGATGCAGATTTTGGTAGCAAGAGTGGTTCTAGAGGCCTTGAATCTTGAATATGAGCTTCTGCATCGAGTCTAGGTTTTCTGGAGCTGGTTCTCTAATCTGACTAGATCGAGCAGATTTAAAGGCCCTAATAACTCTGTTTCCAGTAATAAAGAGGCACCGGTCTATGGCGTGATGTAGAGAGACCCAAACTACTGCCACTGGATACTCCCAATCAAGTGTGTATAAAAGACAAGGTTATGGGTGACCGTCTGTTTTGGAGACTCAGTAGAGACTATTGGATGCAGTGTGATTTCAGTTGGCAAGGCCAGCAATGCACCTTCACTGTCCCACCTCAGGAGTACATCGACCCTCCATCCCTACATCATACTTTAGTCTGCAGGGACCTTGACCAACTTTGCCTTCCATCATGCTATTCCGTCACACTGAGGCTCCTATGCTGATTGGTCAGTGTACGCGCTTAGGATTTTGGGACAAAGCCTTGGCATCCTCTGTAGATAACTACTCTCCTTTTGACAATGAACGTGTGACTTGCTACAGAGCCTTAAAAACAAAACAAAACAAAACCAGAATGCTTAACCATAAGTTGCCAAGTATCCATTTGGTCTTACCTGTGCATCCTGAATTTTCTCTTTTCTGACCCTCCGAAACCAAGATGGAATGCATTCCATTTCTACAAGATCAGACCCTGAAGGCATAATAAGTTACATGAAGAAGTGACCCAAATGCCCATGTTCCCTATTCCTGCTATAGCTCCTTCTTTCTTCAAATCTGTACCTATGGCCCCATAGGGAATTCCTTAGAGCCAACTGAAAAGAAGAGAAAAGAATATCTAATTTATAGGTGATTCTGCCTGACAATCAGGCACCAACTACAAGTGGAGGGTTGCAGCACTCCTGCCTTTCTAGGTGCGTCCTTGGGGGACAGTGGTGAGCGGAAATCCTCTTGTGGTTACTCATTTTGCTTGGAGAGAGAAATGGCCACAGAAATGAGTCTGTGCAGATTTCACATGTTGCCGCTGTGGTTTGGCTTGGTTGCGGACTTGGAAGGAAAATCACTGGAAAATTAGTGACACAATCTGGGAAAGACATATGTGGGTGAACGTCTCTGAATGGATGAAGAACATAAAGCTACTTTGTGAATGCTCGCTGAAGATTGACCTCTACAGAGGAGAATATTAATGATTGGTTGAACAGGATGACCTGTTCTGTGGATACAGTCAGCCTCCTTTCTTAGCCATCCATTTCATTGCCCAGTGGACCCATGAACAAAGGATGTATGGAGGCAGGGACTCAGCAACATGGACTTCCACTTGTTGAGGTCGACCTGACTATGGTCCCTACTGAAGGCCCAGTCTGCCAGGAGCAGAGCTGAGTCCTCAGGATGACCTTTCCCCGGGGTGGTAAGCCTGGTGGCAGGTTGATTACATTAGACCACTTCCATCAGGGACAGGGCAGTGCTGTGTTCTTATTAGATGTAAACTATTGTATAGAGGATGGATAAACAACATGGTCCTACTATATAACATGGGGAACCATATTCACTATCCTGTGATAAATATAATGGAAAATAGAATTTTTTTTAAAGCTGGAAAGAAAGAAGAGATATTTACGCTGGATACGGATTGTGTTTCCTGCATACAATGCTTCTGTGGACATACAGAATTCCTTATCTCTCACAGTGGTATTCCAGACAGAATTGCTTCTGATCAAGAAAATCAGTTCATAGAAAATGGAGTGCAGCAATGGGCCTATGCTTGTGGAATTCGTTTATGGCTTTGCCATGTTCCCCATCTTCCTAAAGCAGGTCCAACAGTAAAACAGCTTTTTGAAGACTGAATTATTAATATAAGGCCATTGAGGTGGTACTACCTCGTGGGTATTTGAAACACTTGGAACAGTGTTATCCAGCAGGCTGTATATGCACTGACTCAGCATCTAATAGATGATGCAGTTTCCCCAGTAACCAGTATTCACATGTCCAGGAAACAGGACAGATCTATCAGATTTCTTTCAACAGAAAAGAGATGTTAGATGGGAAACTTCTTTATATCTTGCATTAAAGGAACAGGAGAATGATTTTACAGGTTTTAGGAGTCCACTGTGGCTCCTTTGCCTGTGTGTGAAAGGGCTTTCTTGGTGGCTCAGGTAGTAAAGAATCTGCAGTGCAGGAGATCCTGGGTTTGATCCCTGGATTGGGAAGATTCCCTGGAGAAGGGAATGGCAACCTACTCCAGTATTCTTGCCAAGAAAATTCCATGGACAGAGGAGCCTGGTGGGCTACAGTCCATGGGATCACAAAGAGTCAGATATGACTTTGCCTGTGTGTACTGAACTGTAACTTCCTCCAGTTTTAAAGGAAAACTGGAGAAGGAAATGGCAACTCACTCCAGTGTTCTTGCCTGGAGAATCCCAGGGACGGGGGAGCCTGGTGGGCTGCCATCTATGGGGTCGCACAGAGTCGGACACGACTGAAGCGACTTAGTAGTAGTAGTAGTAGGAAACGGGTAGAGACAGAAATGACATTATTTACTAATACTATTATCCCTTCCCTGGTGGCTCAGATGGTAAAGCATCTCCTTGCAATGCGGGAGATCCGGGTTCAATTCCTGGGTCGGGAAGATCCCCTGGAGAAGGAAATGGCAGCCCACTCCAGTGCTCTTGCCTGGAAAATCCCATGGACGGAGGAGCCTGGTGGGCTGCAGTCCTTGGGGTCGCCAAGAGTCGGACACGACTGAGTGACTTCACTTTCACTTTTCATTATCGCTAATGATCCGCCAGCAAAACTTTTGCTTCCTGTGCCTGTGCCCTTACTCTCTGTGGTTCTAGGGGTCTTATTTCAGAGGAGAGGAATGCTTCCAACTAAGAGATGTGATGGTGACTTCAGTGAGCTGGGAGTGAACGTTGCTACCATGACATTTTTGCTTCCCACGCCTCTGAGTCAACAAAGAAGAGAGTCCTGTGCAGGCTGGGTTTATCGATCTAGACTCCTGTGGGGAAATGGGGCTGCTACTACACGGTGGAGGCAAGGAAGATTATATCCAGAGTGCAGGAGATCTTTTACGGTGTGTTTTAGAACTACCATGACCTGTGACTAAAGTCAATGGAAAACTGCAATGACTAATTCAAGCCGGACGGCTAATGGCCCAGACCCTTTAGGAAGGAAGCTAAAAGTCAAGGTCAGCTCAGATGTTTGCAAAGGCAAAGAGAAAATGGAGAGGGCTGTGGAAGAAAGTAGTTACAAATTCCAGCTATGACCATGTGACCAATTGAAGTAACAAGGACTGTAATTTTTATTAATATAATTCTAATGAGTATTTTCACTTATTTGTACACATGAGTATGTTCACATGTATAGTATTTTTGTTGTCTTTATTCTCATTCCTTTTCTGCCTAACACAGATGCACTCATAATAGTCATGTTTATATCATAGTATTTAAGTGCTTAGGATACCAAAGAGAAGTATAATACCCACATTGCATCCTCTTCTAAGGAAAAGGTTAGTGCGTTTTTGGTTGCATACAAGATAGTTGTATTATATTAGACAGAAGTGTTATTCTTTTTCGGTCTTTACTTGGAGGTTTAGTTCAGTTCAGCCGGTCAGTTATGTCTGATTCTTTGTGACCCCATGGACTGCAGCACGCCAGGCCTCCCTGTCCATCACCAACTCCCAGAGCTTGCCCAAACTCATGTCCATGAAGTTGGTGATGCCATCCAACCATCTCATCCTCTGTTGTCCCCTTCTCCTCCTGCCTTCAATCTTTCCCAGCATCAGGGTCTTTTCCAGTGAATCAGCTCTTCACATCAGGTGGCCAGAGTATTGGAGTTTCAGCTTCAGGATCAGTCCTTCCAGTGAATATTCAGGGTTGATATCCTTTAGGATGGGCTGGTTGGATCGTCTCGCTTCCAAAAGCATTGTTTAAAGAGGTGAGTATAGGTGCTAAGTTGATAAGGGGTAGACTGTGATTTTTTTAAAGACTTTTTTTTGAAGTAGATCATTTTTAAAGTCTTTATTGAATTTGTTACAATATTGTTTCTGTTTTATGTTTTGGGGTTTTTTGGCTGCAAGGCATGTGGGATCTTAATCCCCTAACCAGAGATCGAACCCACACCCCCTGCATTGGAAGGCAAAGTCTAAAGCATTGGAGAAAGCTTGACAGTGATTTTTATGTGTCACTTGGCTAGGTTATAATACCAGTTATTCAATAAAGCATTGATTTAGGTGTTACTGTGAAGGTATCTGGATGTGGTTAATATCTACAATGAGTTGATTTTCTTTTTTAAAAATTAAAAAAATTTTTTTTAACTTTACAATACTGTATTGGTTTTGCCATACATCAACATGAATCTGCCACGGATGTACATAAGTTCCCACTCCTGAACCCCCCTCCTACCTCCCTCTCCATACCATTCCTCTGGGTTATCCCAGTGCACCAGCCCCAAGCATCCTGTATCCTGCATCGAACCTAGACTGGCGATTCATTTCTTATATGATATTATACATGTTTTTCAAAACAGGAGACTGTTTTAATAACCTGGGCGAGCCTCATCAATCGGTTGAAAGACCTTCAGAACAAAACCGATGAAGAAGAAACTCTGCCTCTGGATGGCAGCATCAGATTTTGTCTGAGAGTTTCCAGCCTGCTGGATTGCTCTAGAAATTTGAAACTTGCCAGTGTCTACACTGTGGAAGCCAATTCTTTAACGTTATATATATTATATAAAATATATAATTATATATATAATATATATATCTCACTCACTTTATTTCTCGGTATAACCCTGGCTAATGGAAATAGCAGAGTATATATGCAATGTTAAGCATATCACAAAATACAAAACTATTATACTACTATATTAGGCAAAATGCTATACTGAGGAATCATAATGCTGAAAACTCAAGAATATACATCATCTGCCTAGGAAAAATGCTTTGAAAAGATTTGCAGGTCATGTATCACTCAAAGCAATATTAATTATAAGAGCAACCACTTATGAAACATCCATTTATATAAGCCAGCCTTGAAACTGAGGGATTTACATTTATTTATAATTTTTAAAACGTTGCAAAGTAAATATCATAATAGCTAATCTATAGAGTATAAAATTGAGCTTCAGAGAAATTGGAAAATTTCCCCAAGGACACAATTGTGAAAGGCAGTACAAAGACTTGAACTCAGCTCAGCTTGACGCCATAGGTTTTGCTCTTCGTAAAACAGAGCACAGTTTCCCAGCCCTGGATTCCCAGAAGGCAGCCCCAGGTGTGTGGGGCTGAGCGGTAGCCCTCACGGGTACAAGTAGCACGAGTGGCTGTCAGCATCGTCTCGCACGTCTCGGTATTCGGGTGACTAGCAGGGTGTGCGGCAGCCCCTGGACAACTGCTGTGCTGCACTCTTGGTGTAGCAACCAACTCTCTGATGGGCGCAGTGGAAAGATGCCAGTGCTGGCGGAGTTGTGTATCCATACTTGAGATAAGTCTAGGTGACGTGTCTTTTCACACTCAGGGGCATAGCTGAACCCCCCAAATGACACAGGGACAGTCATATGATGTGGGACAGACGAAGGCATAGTTTCAGCGAAACCTCTGATTTTCTGAACCTAAGGCTCTTGGCTAGAATATTTCACTCTGAAATTTCTAATCCTTGGGATACATATAGACAAATAATCAAGGCTGAGAACACTGAAATTTAGAGGTCAAGTTGAATTCAGTTAACGAGGCAGCTCTGGGACAGGAAAGAGAACACTTGACTGGGAGGCAGGAGACCAGGACGGGATACCTGACCTGCGCCTTACGAAGCTCCGTCAAGTTGTCCAGGTCACTTAATATTGCTAATGCTCATTGCCCCATCTATGAAGGGAGTGAAAATCCCATGTGATGGCTGTGGGATTTTAATTAAATGAGAAATATAGTATAAACATAACTAAAGGAGGACTTGTCTGTTGAAAAGTGTCTAGCACAATTGACACGTAATAGATGTTCAGTGTCCCGTGCCACTGAATAAGCGCTCCCTTTCTGAGAACTTAGTGAAGCTCGTTCACAGGCACAAAGGACCTAGTGGGAGAGCAATTCTCTCCCACCCGAGAAACCACGAGGATGATCCTGTTCCCACTCCAAGCAGGCCCATGACCTAGACTCAACCTGCTTGGCCACACTCTCCTGGGACTGGAGTTGTTCAGTCACTCAGTCGTGTCCGACTCTTTGCAACCCCATGGACTGCAGCATGTCAGGCTTCCCTGTCCTTCACCATCTCCCAGAGCTTGCTCAGACTCACATCCATTGAGTCAGTGATGCCATCCAACCATCTCATCCTCGGTCGTCCCCTTCTCCTCCTGCCCTCGATCTTTCCCAGGACTGGAGAGAGTGATGCGAAATCAGAAGAAAGACACCATTCTGAGGCAGCTGAGGCTTCCTGATCAAGCTGTTTTAGTTACTGTACGATTGGTGTGCATTTTCTTTCCAGCCTTGGTCCCTTTGGAGATTATTGTTTCTCTACTTAATCCCAAATCCAATTCTTTACATTCTCACAGATTGTGTTAGCAGCAGCACTCTCTCCATCGATATCCTTCCAAATAAATCCTCCTTTGCTTAAGTTCGCTGGAGTTGGCTTTTATTGCTTGCCACTGGGACCCTGGCTGACACATGGCAAGAACTGACATGAAAGAACCAGTAGGCTAGGACTCACAGTACTGTTTGCATATTCCATTAGGTTTGGTGGGTTTGTAATCACGGATGTGGGTATAAAATTCCAATTTACTTCTCTAATGAGCTTTTCAGTGATTGACCTGTTCCTAATTTGCTGCGCATTGTTATAGCTAATGCTGGCTACTACCAGAAGACCTTGCTTTGACCTCGTAAGAAAGCATCACTCAAAATCAACTGGAGAAAAGCAAAACATGCGGCCCAAAGGCAGAGAAGAAATTCACTATGTGTGTGTTTCAGGACTCACTGTGTCCTTATTACCATCTCCTTCCTAATACACTAACATGTCTTGTACCTTTGACCACTGTTTAACATGATCAGACAAATATTATTTTAAAAGGTACATTCTGCGTTAAAAATGACCCTCCTTCTTGGGTGTGTCTTGTGGTTTCTGCAGCTGGAGGTTATAATAGGCCATTTGATTAATGAGCTGTTTTATTGGGATGCAAATAATGCCTAATGTCATAAGACCCATATGTTGTACATTACGGAGGCATAAAACTTACCTTGGCACAAAATGGAAAATTTAAAGCATCGCTCTTGAAAAAATATATCATGCTCAACAAATAGCATGTGGATATTCCTGGTATTTATGAAACTGATGAATGCTGTGCCAGATTTGTTTAGTTTGAGCGCTGACTCTGATCGTGTGTGTGTTGTGTGTGTGTGATTTCTTTTTTTTGTCAGAAGTACCTTTATGCTTCTCTTCTTTCTCAGTCTGTTCAAAATAGTCAAAAAGAGCCAAACAGCTGGTTCTGATAACACACAGTAGCTATAACCTGCACAGTTTAGAACTAAAATGCTTAGATACTGGAAAGAAAAGGTAATTATAATAAAAGCAGCAACTGGAGATTAGAGATGTAATTGCTCATGCATTACCAGAGAGGAGGGGCTTGAGAAGGACATGTAAATGCCCAGTCTGCTGGATACAAATCTCAGAGCAACATAATCCTCCAGGGATATAAAAGCTAACAATACATTGGCTGTAAAGCATGATGGAGGCTTAAGTTTGGGATGGAATGAAATGCAAGATTTCACATCCAATGAAACATTCTTAACACCAGACAAAGCCGATCAACCAGCTTCCCTGAACCTTCACACGGGTGACCACTTTCTACCCTCCAGCGTCTGCTCAAGCATCATTTTACAAAGACCTTTTCTCTAGTTACTTCCTGGCCCCCACGATCACTCTCATTCATATTACCCCATTTTACCATCATTCTGAAAATGTTTACTCTCCGAATCATCCTGTTTATCTGTTGTGTTTACTTGATATTACACATCTCACCACGGGAAACAGGCTGCACGTCAGACTTGCTTCCAGCAGGAAATGCAGGCCAGTGCCTGGAATGCAACAAGTGCTCAAAAGGGTAGTTTCTTGGCACTCGTGACTGATTCCTGTTCTCCAAGAAGAGAAAAAGGAGATATCTGTTTGGATTGGTCATATAAGATTTAGGTTGAAATAACTTCCCGGAAGAGATGCTGGATTAGAAAAAGGAGGCATCGATGTTTGCTTCTATATGGGAAAGTTTTCTCTGTCCCTGACAAAACGGAAGCCACTGTGGGGAGTTTAGGGGAGAATGGATATGTGTATATGTATGGCTGATACAACATCGGTAGTCTGCTGTGCCTGCCTGCCTGCTAAATCGCTTCAGTCATCTCTGATGCTTTGCAACCCTGTGGACTGTGGCCCTACACGCTCCTCTGTCCATGGGATTTCAATATAAAATAAAAAGTGAAATACACCCACCCACACATGTATATATAGAATGCTGAATTTGGAAAGTTAGGATAACGACAGTTCCTCTTCCTTTTAAGGGATCCTGTGATGCTTAACTGAGGGAATCCTTATAAACTTGACATGACAGTACCAGGCACAGAGTTAAGCTGTTGGTAAACGTTAGCTAGCATTAGTCTTTCATTATTTATTGCTAGATTAGTATTCATATAAAGAGAGATTTGTTATGAGGAATTGGCTTGTGTGATCTGGAGGCTGAGAAATCCCACAACCTACTATCTGCAAGCTGAGGAACCAGGAAAACTTACAGCGT
>SJYX01022869.1:295766-349422 GCA_006410675.1 Oreotragus oreotragus | reverse complement strand
TCAGAATTTTCCACAGTTTATTGTGATCCACACAGTCAAAGGCTTTGGCATAGTCAATAAAGCAGAAATAGATGTTTTTCTGGAACTCTCTTGCTTTTTCCATGATCCAGCGGATGTTGGCAATTTGATCTCTGGTTCCTCTGCCTGTTCTAAAACCAGCTTGAACATCAGGGAGTTCACGGTTCACATATTGCTGAAGCCTGGCTTGGAGAATTTTGAGCATTACTTTACTAGCGTGTGAGATGAGTACAATTGTGCAGTAGTTTGGGCATTCTTTGGCATTGCCTTTCTTTGGAATTGGAATGAAAACTGACCTTTTCCAGTCCTGCGGCCACTGCTGAGTTTTCCAAATTTGCTGGCATATTGAGTGCAGCACTTTCACAGCATCATCTTCCAGCATTTTAGGAATCAGTAAACTAAAATGGACAGGAATGAGCAATTTTAATTCAGGGGACCATTGTATCTACTATTGTAGGCAAGATTCCCTTAGAAGAAATGGAGTAGTCCTCATAGTCAAGAAAAGAGTCCAAAATCCAGTACTTGGGTGGATCTCAAAAACGACAGAATGATCTTAGTTTGTTCCTAAGGCAAATAAAAAATTCTCAGTCTAGGTTCGATGCAGGATACAGGATGCCTGGGGCTGGTGCACAGGGATGACCCAGAGGGATGGTATGGAGAGGGATGTGGGAGGGGGGTTCAGGATTGGGAACACGTGTACACCCGTGGTGGATTCATGTTGATGTATGGCAAAACCAATACAATATTGTAAAGTAATTAGCCTCCAATTAAAATAAATAAATTTAAATTTAAAAAATTACAGTAATCCAAACCTATGTCCCAACTACTAATGCTAAAGAAGATGAAGTTGACTGATTCTATGAAAACTTACAAGAACTTCTAGAACTAACACTGAAAAAAAGATGTCCTTTTCATTGTAGGCCATTGGAATACAAAAGTAGGAAATCAAGAAATACCTGGAGTAACAGGCAAGTTTGACCTTGGAGTACAAAATGAAGCAGAGAAAAGTCTAACAATAATAGTTTTGTCAAGAGAACACACTGCTCATAGGAATCAGCCTCTTCTAACAACACAAGAGAAGACTCTACGCATGTAAAACCAATACAATATTGTAAAGTAATTAGCCTCCAATTAAAATAAATAAATTTAAATTTAAAAAATTACAGTAATCCAAACCTATGTCCCAACTACTAATGCTAAAGAAGATGAAGTTGACTGATTCTATGAAAACTTACAAGAACTTCTAGAACTAACACTGAAAAAAAGATGTCCTTTTCATTGTAGGCCATTGGAATACAAAAGTAGGAAATCAAGAAATACCTGGAGTAACAGGCAAGTTTGACCTTGGAGTACAAAATGAAGCAGAGAAAAGTCTAACAATAATAGTTTTGTCAAGAGAACACACTGCTCATAGGAATCAGCCTCTTCTAACAACACAAGAGAAGACTCTACGCATGGACATCACCAGATGGTCAATTCCAAAATCAGATTGATCATCTTTTTTGCAGCCAAGATGGAGAAGCTCTATATAGTCAGCCAAAACAAGACTGAGAGCTGACTGTGGCTCAGATCATGAACTCATTATTGCAAAATTCAGGCTTAAATTGAAGAAAGTAGGGAAAACCACTAGGCCATTCAGCCATTCAGGTGTGATCTAAAGTAAATCTTTATTATTATAGAGTAGATGTGATGAATAGATTCAGGAGATTAGATCTGGTAGACAGAGTACCTGAAGAACTATGGGCAGAGGTTCATAACATTGTACAGGAGGCAGTGACAAAAACCATCCAAAAGAAAAAGAAATGCAAGAAGTCAAAGTGGTTGTCTGAGGATGCCTTACAAATAGCTGAGAAAAGAAGAGAAGTGAAAAAGCAAGGGAGAAAGGGACAGATATAACCCAACTTAATGTAGAGTTCCTGAGAATAGCAAGGAAAGATAAGGAGGATTTCTTAAATGAACAATGCAAGGAAATTGAGGAAAACAATACAATGGGAAAGACAATATATCTTTTCAAGAAAATTGGGGAGATCAAAGGAATATTTCATGCAAGACAAAGGACAGAAATAGTAAGGACCTAACAGAATCAGAAGAGACTAAGAAGAGGTGGCAAGAATACACAGGAAAAAAAAAAGTTAAAGTGTTAGTCACTCAGCCATGTCCAACTCTTTGTCACCCCATGGACTGTAGTCCACCAGACTCCTCTCTTCAAAGAATTCTCCAGGCAAGAATACTGGAGTGAGTAGCCAGCTCCAGGGGATCTTCTCCAATTCAGGGATTGACCCTGGGTCTCCTGTATTGCAGGCAGACTCTTTACCATTTGAGCCATCCGGGGAGCCCAAGAATACACAAAACAACTATACAAAAATAATTAATTACTAGGATAATCACAACAGTGTGGTCACTCACCTAGAGTCAAACATTCTGGAGTGTCAAATCAAGTGGGCTTTAAGAAGCATTGCTATGAACAAAGCTAGTGGAGGTGATGTAATTCCAGCTGAGCTATTTCAAATCCTAAAAGATGATGCTGTNAATTACTAGGATAATCACAACAGTGTGGTCACTCACCTAGAGTCAAACATTCTGGAGTGTCAAATCAAGTGGGCTTTAAGAAGCATTGCTATGAACAAAGCTAGTGGAGGTGATGTAATTCCAGCTGAGCTATTTCAAATCCTAAAAGATGATGCTGTTAAAGTGATGCACTGAATATGTCAGCAAATTTAGAAAACTCAGCAGTGGCCACGGGTTTGGAAAGCTTCAGTTTTCATGCCATTCCCAAAGAAGGGCAATGCCAAAAAAATGTTCAAACTACCATACAGTTGCTTTCATTTCACATGCTAGTGAAGTTGTATTCAAATCCTTCAAGGTAGACTTCAGAAGTATGTAAACCAATAACTTACAGATGTACAATTGGGTTTAGAAAAGGCAGAGGAACCAGAGATCAAATTGCCAACATTCTTTGGATCATAGAAAAAGAAAGGGAATTCCAGAAAAAAACATGTACTTTTGCTTCATTGACTACACTAAAGGCTTTGACTGTGTGGATCACAGCAAACTGTGGAAAATTCTTGAAGAGATGGGAATACCAGACCACTTTACCTGCCTCCTGAGAAACTTTTATATGGGTCGAGATGCAACAGAACGGACATAGAACAATGAATTGGTTCAAAATTTGGAACCAAATATGTCAAGACTGTATATTGTCCCCTGTTTATTTTACTTCTATGCAGAGGAAGGACCTCATGTGAAATGCTGAGCCGAATGAATCACAAGCTGGAATCAAGATTGCTTGGAAAAATATCAACGACCTCAGATATGCAGGTAGTACCACTCTAATGGCAGAAAATGAATAAGAACTAAAGAGCCCTCTTGAGGAAGGTGAAAGATGAGAGTGAAAACGCTGACTTAAAACTCAACATTCAAAAAATGAAGACTATGGCATTTGATCCCATCACTTCATGGCAAACAAAAGGGGAAAAAAATGGAAGAGGTGACAGATTTTAATTTCTTGGACTCCAAAATCACTGCAGACTGTGGCTGAAGCCATGAAATTAAACGATGTTTACTCCTTGGAAGGAAAGCTATCAAAAACCTAGACAGCATATTAAAAAGCAGAGACATCACTTTGCCAACAAAGGTTCATACAGTCAAAGGTATGGTTTTTCCAGTAGTTATGTATTAATGTGAGATTTGGAACATAAAGAAGACTGAGAGCAAAAGAATTGATGCTTTCAAACTGTGGTACTGGAGAAGAGTCTTGAGAGTTCCTTGATATACAAGGACACCAAATCAGTCAATTCTAAAGGAAATCAACCATGGACATTCATTGGAAGGACTTATGCATGGGACAACATACTGGTTCCAAATAGGAAAAGGAGTACGTCAAGTCTGTATATTGTCACCCTGCTTATTTAACTACTGCAGCACACCAGGCTTCCCTGTCCATCACCAACTCCCAGAGCTTGCTCAAACTCATGTCTATCAAGTCCATGATGCCATCCAACCATCCATGCATTCTCTGTCATCCCTTTCTCCTTAGAAGTTTAACACACACACAAATGTGACTAGTGGGGGTGAGGTAGTTATTCAGAAAACACGGTTCCTAAAATACCCTCGACATGTAGTCAAGGTCATTGTAGAGGGAAAAAGGGTGTGCAGAAGGTCATGCATGGGTGGGTGGGTGCGGGGGTTATGACAAGAGGAAGAAGCATGGGACAACACTTGAATTAATATTCCTTTAGCCAGAACCCAATCATGTGGCCTTCTTGTATATCTCATTGGTTACATGATTACCTCTAGCTGCATGGGAGTCCAGAAAGCATTATTTCAGTAAGGAAGAGTAGGGAAAAGATATGTGGTGGGTACCTAGCAATGTCTACCACAGGAATAGACTGTTGAACAATGTACAGTCTCAGCCTTTCATGCATCTCTATTATAATATGGGAGATAAGCGAGATCAAGAGTGCTACAGTAGAGATTTAAATGAAATAATCATAGGAACTCATAACACAAAGCAGCTAACTCTTTTTAGAGGACTTAAGAAAGACTTCACAGAGCATATAACATTTGAATTAGCTATTAGTGAAAGATTGGAACTCTATTAAGTAAGAAATACAGATGGAAGAGTGGATGATGTAATATTATAATTGGATTTATGTTCTTTGCAAAAAATTACTTAGTCATTGGAGTGATACCAGAAAATTTTCAACAGGGGAGTAATAGGACTGGCTTTAGCATTGAGTAATTGGTGCAAAGGTGCACTATGTAACCTTACAGCTTAAAAATTGCCAAGATCCAGGAGACTCACATATTTTTCAATTATGGGAAAGGAGTGATATAGGAAAAGGAAGAAAGGGTATAAGCCAGAGATCCTGAGCTCTATCTCACCTCTAAGGCCTCTGATAGTGAGACTCCATTCAGGTGACCCTCCAACCCCCATAATGTGTTCTTTTAGCATAAAAATAAACAGTTGTTGAGATACAGCTTCCAATTTTCCCAAGAGGACCCACTGACTTTTGATCATTAAAGTCTAAGAATAATTCCTTTCCTATAAGCCAAAGTGGAACTCCCTGAAACTTTCATTCACTTGGTTTAGTTTTCAATGATTAAGGTAATGGTATTCTTTGGAAATATAATGAATGGCTATGCACATTTACACCAGAAAAGTATATGTATATGCAAAACTCACAAAAAAAGCCAAATGAACTTTTTGGCCAACCCAAAATGTTGTTGGGTTTGGAGGGCTACTTGAAATTTTTCCACAGGTGCCCAAATTAAGAACCCCTAACCTATAGCAACTCAAATAAAAGCCTACTTACACTTCTGTGTTACAGTTTCTTGAATATTTGAAAACAGTTTACATATTTTTCCTTTGCTTGTCAAACACTGATAAAGCCTTACTCTGTTCAAATACTTTTCAAACATTTTATTATTATTATTTCATTTGATTCTCTTGCAACGTTTGATTCTCTAGCAACATTATATATTAGGCACTATTATTTTTCCCCCTTTTACAAATGAAGAAGCTGAAAGTACAGAAGAAGTAGATAACTTCCTCAAAGTCACAGGGCTACTAAATAGAAGAATTAAGATTTGAAAATAGACAATCTGGCTTCTGAGTGTCCACTTAGCACTGTGATACCTTATTGATGTTTAGTTTGGAAAAGAGAAGTCCAACTTCTTTGACTATGTTTATAT
This sequence comes from Oreotragus oreotragus, assembly GCA_006410675.1. Classification (NCBI taxonomy): domain Eukaryota; kingdom Metazoa; phylum Chordata; class Mammalia; order Artiodactyla; family Bovidae; genus Oreotragus; species Oreotragus oreotragus. Next base: position 343,710 of record SJYX01022869.1, on the reverse strand, counting down.
TTCATAAATTTTAGGCCCCTCCTTTTCTAGACAACATATTCTGACAATATCCCTTTAAAACGTGTTGCCCATTTCCAGGCACTGTAAATGCATTGGTACAGCCCCACACCGAATCAGCTTGTTTTGAAAGCCACTAAGGGGTCATTCATGCTGGGGAAGAACAGGATAAAGGAGGAGGCCTATGGGTCTTCTTCAGCTTCACACTGTTTTGGGTTCTCTGGGCTAGGGTTAGGAATAGCTCTGGGATGGATATATCTGCAAGACTTTGTTATGTAACGTAACAAAACCTTTTCCAGGCTGCAAATTATCATCCCTAAGAGAATTAAGTGGTCTCTAATTAAGAACAATACTACTAAATCCTCACCTGAACCACAAAATAACCACACTTGAGGAGTCCACAGTCCTAAATGGAGAAGGACTGTTAATCTATGTTGATACTTCTAGTTTGATTTTATTTTATTAGATGGATTTTGTAGTGGTTATTATCTCCTGGTTTACATAATCCTACACTTCCCTTAAGGCAATGTGAATTGAGATTCATTGGACTTTGAATTTACAATCCAGTGCAGCTGGCAGTGCTGGGATTCAAATTCAATACCACGGAACACCACACTAGTAGATACATGTTTGGAAAGTTGGGGGTTGGTGGGGAGTTGCTGGGATGTGATCCATCAAATTGTCTGAGGTGAGGTGTTTGGGAATTTGTACTACAAGTGAATCTAAACTTCAACTAATTTGACTTAAAGGTTTCATGACCTCTCTTAAGTGGGAGACTCCCTTGCTCTGGAGTACTTACCCTCCATCTTTGTCTGTTGCTAATAATTTAGCCAGCGACAAGGCATGCTTAAAGATCAGCTTTTTTCTGCAACAAACATGACTTCAGTCCAAGTGTTTAAGCACCTGAACTCAAGTGAGGATAATAAATGTCAAAAGGATATTTATAGCTTGGTATATGGAGACTTTCCAGGTCCCTGTTCTGCAATAACACAGATCCATCTGCTAAGGGCATTAGAGTTGTGTGTTGTTGCCTTTTTTTTTTTGATGATAGGTTCTGAAAATAGAAAACCTGCAGTATGCAAAGACTGACATTGATTTTAACCCTTTCCTACTCAAATAATTATTGACTTAGTAGTTAATTACTGAGGGTAAAGTTTCTCTACAATTCCTGGCCTTTGGATGCAAGCCCAGAAGAAACCTTAGCTCAGTCTTATATAAGCCCCTGTCATCATTGTGCTGATAGATCTACCTGAGGATTTACTGTGTACTTGTCAGACTTTAGGGACCTGGGGTTAGTCCACTCCCTAATCTATCGTTGGAATTATGATTGCTTTTACTGCTACACCATAAACATGGTCACCACTTGTACTATTATAAACTAATGTCTTTCTGTCCTAAAGGCTGAGAAAGAGTACCTTTAAACACCTACAAAGAGAGTTTATACGTATTTGTACCAGGAGGTCATTTAATTCACTTCTGTGATTGGCAAGGGGAGGAATAACCTCTCTGGTTCCTTTCCATCTGTGTGCCCCAACCTAGAGAATTTCCATAGAGCGAAATTAAAGTCAGCTAGCTTCAAAATGAGATATTTAATACATTTGTTGAAATTAACACTAAAGTACAAGTCTAAACAACACAAGATATGGAAGAAAAATGATGTCTCTTCTGTCACTAATAATTGCATATTCTCTGCAGCACAAAAGAAGACAATACTTTTAATATGAGGAATATGTCTCATTTTACAACTGTGCTTGTTCTGAAATCGTATAAAAATTACATTTTGTACAACATATTTTCCCTTATAGCAGTGTCAAGAATATATCATTTCTAGGTCAACAATTGTCATTTTCTCCTCTTTTTAAAGTTAATTTCAGTTTTACAAAGATCCCAATTGGTCTGCACAAAGTACACCTCTTGTTCTATTTACTAATTTGTTTCATTTTCACTCCCATTCTGTAGTGCCATACCTTGCTGTCATTCTAAATCAACTCCCCGCATATGCTTGATTTTAAATCTTTTCTTGATCTGCATTTCTCTAATAATGAGTCATGTTGGACATCTTTTCCTGTGCCTCTTGGCCATCTGTATGTCTTCTTTGGAGAAGTGTCTATTTAGATCTTCTACCCATTTTTTGATTAGGCTGTTTGTTTTTCTAACATTGAGCTGTATGAAATGCTTATATGTTTTGGAGATTAATCCTTTGTCAGTTTCTGCTTTTGCAATTATTTCTTCCCATTAGGAGGGTTGTCTTTTTAATGAAAAGTGGTATGGTTTCCTTTGCTGTGCAAAAGCTTTTAAATTTAATTAGGTCCCATGCATTTATTTTGTTTTTAATTTCCATTACTCTAGGAGGTGGGTCAAAAAGATCTTGCTGTGATTTATGTCAAAGAGTGTACGCCTATGTTTTCTTCTAAGAACTTTATAGATTCTGGCCTTACGTTTAAGTCTTTAATCCATTTTGAGTTTATTTTTACATATAGTGTTAGGAAGTATTCTAATTTCATTCTTTCACACGTAGTTGTACAGTTTTCCCAGCACCCATGTATTGAAGAGGCAGTCTTTTCTCCATTGTATATTCTTGCCTCTTTTGTCAAAGATTAGCTCAGCATCGGTGCATGGGTTTATCTTTAGGATTTCTAGCTCATTTCATTGGTCTATATTTCTGTCTTTGTGCCAGTACCATGCTGCCTTGATTACTGTAGCTTTGTAGTATTGTCTGAAGCCAGGGAGCTTGATTCCTCCAGTTCCATTCTTCTTTCTCAAGATTGCTTTAGCTAACCAGGGTCTTTTTTGCTTTTATACAAATTGTGAAATTTTTTGTTATAGTTCTGTGAAAAATGCCACTGGTAGTTTGACAGGGATTGCACTGAATCGGTAGGTTGCTTTGGGTAGTACAGTCATTTTTCACAATATTGATTCTTCCAATCTAAGAACATGATATATCTCTCCATCTGTTTGTGTTGTCTTTGATTTCCTTCATCAGTATCTTAGTTTTCTGCATATAAATCTTTTGTCTCCTTAGGTAGATTTATTCCTAGGTATTTTATTATTTTTGTTACAATGGTGAGTGGGATTATTTCCTTGATTACTCTTTCTGACTTTTCATTGTTACTGTATAGGAATACAAGGGATTATTTTGCATTAATTTTATATTCTTTGACTTAAATTCATTGATTAGCTTTACTAATTTTCTGGTGGCATGTTTAGGGTTTTTTATGTATAGTTATATCATCTGCAAACAGTAACAGTTTTACTTCTTCTTTTCCAATCTAGAGTCCCCTTATTTCATTTTCTTCACTGATTTCCATAACCAGGACTTCCAAAACTATGCTGAATAATAGTAGCAAAAGTGGACTTCCTTGTCTTTTTCCTGATCTCAGAGAAAATGCTTTCAGTTTTTCACCACTGAGAATGATGTTTGCTGTAGGCTTGTCATACATGGCCTTTATTATGCTGAGGTAGATTCCCTTTATGTCCACTTTCTGGAGAGTTTTTATCATAAACAAGTGCTGAATTTTGTGAAAAATTTTTTTTTAATATATTGAGATGGTCATATGGTTTTTATTCTTCAATTTTTTGATGTGGTGTATCACACTGACTGATTTGCAGATACTGAAAAATCCTTGCATCCCTGTAATAAACCCACTTGGCCATGGTATGTGATCCTTTTAATGTGTTGTTGGATTTAATTTGCTAGTGTTGGGTTGGTAAAAAAAAAAAAAAGACATTTTTACCAAAAACTTTATTAAACAATGTATTCACTATTTCATTCCTCTACATTCTGCCATTTTTCAGGCAACTTCACAATTCCATCTTCCCAAAACTTTTTATCTTGTTGAGCAAAGGACTGTTTGAGATGCCTTTTATAATCTTCCAGAGAATTGAGGTTTTTTTCCCACTAAGAGAATAAAGACAAAAATAAATTGACATCCAAATATGTAGTGTCTGGTGAATATGGCAGATGAATCAGAACTTTCCAGCCAAGCTGTAAGAGTTTTTACCAGGTCATCAAAGAAGCTTGCTGTCTTGTATTATCCTGATGGAAAATTATGAATTTTCTGTTGACTAACTCTGGAAGCTTTTCATTGAGTGTTGCTTTCAGTTAATCTAACTGGAAGTAGAACTTGTTGGAATTAATCATTTGGTTTTCTGGAAGGAGCTTATAATAGAGAACTCCCTTCCAATCCCACCATATACACAACATCACATTTGGATGAAGACTGGCATTTGGTGTAGACGGTGGTTACTCATTTCTTTTGCCCTAGGATCTCTTCTGTTCCACATTATTGTACAGCATCCACTTTTCATTGTCACAATTTGTTTTAGAAATAGAAATTTAAGTTTCAGTGGAGAATCACATGGAGAAACACAGTCAAGAAGGTTTGTTTGCTTGCCTGTTTGTTTAACTTATGTGGAAACAAAATATCAAAGAGATTAACATTACCTAGCTGGTACAAATGATTTTCAATGCTTGATATGGATATTTTGAGTATGACAGCTATCTCCTGTGTGGTATAACATTGATTGTTCTTAGTTAATGTCTCAATATGATAACTATCAACTTCAACTGCTCTACCTGACCAGGCAGTATCATTCTGCTAGAAATCTCCAGCACAAAACTTCACAAACCACTTCTGACAAATTAGTCATAGCATCTTCTCAATACACTAGATCAATCTTTTTTGCTGTGTTTCAGTATTATTTTTGCTTTTCTTAAAATATTAAAATATGTGCTGAAAATGTTGCTTTTTCATTCCATCATTAATATTAAAATGGCTATATAAAAATTATCAATTTTGATAAGTTTTTTTATAAATGCATACTGATAGGCAAGCTGTCAAATTATATTGTAACAAAATTGTTTCAGATGAAGTTAAATACAAATAAACACTAGTAGAGTTCTGCTTTATTGACTATGCCAAAGCCTTTGACTGTGTGGATCACAATAAACTGTGGAAAATTCTGAAAGAGATGGGAATACCAGACCACCTGACCTGCCTCTGGAGAAACCTATATGCAGGTCAGGAAGCAACAGTTAGAACTGGACATGGAAAAACNAGTTCTGCTTTATTGACTATGCCAAAGCCTTTGACTGTGTGGATCACAATAAACTGTGGAAAATTCTGAAAGAGATGGGAATACCAGACCACCTGACCTGCCTCTGGAGAAACCTATATGCAGGTCAGGAAGCAACAGTTAGAACTGGACATGGAAAAACAGACTGGTTCCAAATAGGAAAAGGGGTACGTCAAGGCTGTATATTGTCACCCTGCTCATTTAACTTCTATGCAGAGTACATCATGAGGAATGCTGGGCTGGATGAGGTACAAGCTGGAATCAAGATTGCCGGAAGAAATATCAATAACCTCAGATATGCAGATGACACCACCCTTATGGCAGAAAATGAAGAGGAACTCAAAAGCCTCTTGATGAAAGTGAAAGTGGAGAGTGAAAAAGTTGGCTTAAAGCTCAACATTCAGAAAACGAAGATCATGGCATCTGGTCCCATCACTTCATGGGAAATAGATGGGGAAACAGTGGAAACAGTGTCAGACTTTATTTTGGGGGGCTCCAAAATCACTGCAGATGGTGATTGCAGCCACAAAATTAAAAGACGCTTACTGTTTGGAAGGAAAGTTATGACCAACCTAGATAGCATATTCAAAAGCAGAGACATTACTTTGCCAACAAAGGTCCATCTAGCCAAGGCGATGGTTTTTCCAGTAGTCATGTATGGATGTGAGAGTTGGACTGTGAAGAAAGCTGAGTGCTGAAGAATTGATGCTTTTGAACTGTGGTGTTGGAGAGGACTCTTGAGAGTCCCTTGGACTACAAGGAGATCCAACCAGTCCATTTTAAAGGAGATCAGTCCTGGGTGTTCTTTGGAAGGAATGATGCTAAGTCTGAAATTTCAGTACTTTGGCCACCTCATGCAAAGAGTTGACTCATTGGAAAACACTCTGATGCTGGGAGGGATTGGGGGCAGGAGGACAAGGAGATGACAGAGGATAAGATGGCTGGATGGCATCACTGACTCAATGGATGTGGGTCTGAGTGAACTCTGGGAGTTGGTGACGGATAGGGAGGCCCGGCGTGCTGCGATTCATGGGGTCACAAAGAGTCAGACACAACTGAACGACTGAACTGAACTGAACTGAGAGCCATCTTATGGAAAAAAACTGAGCAGACCTTTTGGTCACGCCAATATTTTGTTGAGGATGAATATCTATGTTCATCAGTGATAGTTGCTGAAAAAAAAGAAAATGAAAGGCCATCATCAGTGATGTTGGTTTGTAATTTTCTCTTACATTATCTCTTTGTTATCTAGTTTTTGTATCAGAATGATGGTAAGCTCATAAAATACATTTGGAAGTGTTCCCTCCTCTGCAAATTTTTGGAAGATTTTCAGAAAGGTAGATGTTAATTCCCCTCTAAATGTTTGATAGAATTCACCTGTGAAGCCATCTAATATACCTCACACCAGTCAGAAAGGCCAACATCAAAAAAAAATTTATAAACAAATGGTGCAGAGGGTGTGGAGAAAAGAGATTTCTCCTACACTGTTGGTAGGAACGTAAACTGGTACAGCCACTATAGAGGTGATGGAATTCCAGCTGAACTATTTTAAATCCAAAAAAATGATGCTATTAAAGTGCTACATTTGATATGCCAGCAAATTTGGGAAACTTAGCAGCGGCCACAGGATTGGAAAAGGTCAGTTTTCATTCCAATCTCAAAGAGGGGCAATGCCACAGAAGGTTCAAACTCCCACACAATTGTACTTATTTCATATACTAGCAAGAATATGCTCAAAATCCTTCAAGATAGGCTTCAACAGTACATGTACCAAGAACTTCCAGGTGTAAAAACTGGATTTAGAAAAGCCAGAGGAATCACAGATCAAATTTCCAATATCTGTTGGATCATAGAAAAAGCAAGAGAATTACTCTATTTCTGCTTCAGTGACTATGCTAAAGCTTTTGACTGTGTGGATCACAACAAACTGTAGAAAATTCTTAAAGAGATGGGAATACCAAACCACCTTACCTCCTCCTGCAAAACCTATATCCAGGTCAAGAAGCAACATTTAGAGCTGGACATGGAACAACAACTAGCTCAAAGTTGGGAAAGAGTATATCAAGGCTGTATATTGTCACCCTGCTTATTTAACTTATATGCAGAATACAGCATGTGAAATGCTGGTCTGGCTGACCCAGAAGCTGGCATCAAGATTGCCTGGAGATGTAAAACATGACCAGTGCAAGTTCAATGCATTAAGCAGGGTACTCAAAGCCAGTGCTCAGGGACAATCCAGAGTGATGGAGTGGGAAGGGAGGTGGGAGGGGGTTTCACAAATGAGGGGACACATTTACCCCCATGGCTGAGTCACGTTGATTTGTCACAAAAACCACCACAATATTGTAAAATAATTCAGTTCAGTCACTGAGTCGTGTCAGACTCTTTGCAGAGTGGACTGCAGCACGCCAAGCTTCCCTGTCCATTGCCAACTCCTGGAGCCTACTCAAGCTCATGTCCATCATGTCAGTAAAGTAATTAGCCTCCAATTAAAATTAATTAATTAAAAAAAAGATTGCTGGGAGAAATATCAATAACCTCAGGCATGCAGATGACACCACCCTTATGGCAGAAAGTGAAGAGGAACTAAAAAGCCTCTTGATGAAAGTGAAAGAGGAGAGTGAAAAAGTTGGCTTAAAACTCAACACTCAAAAAACCAAGATCATGGCATCCAGTTCCATCACTTCACAGTAAATAGTTAGGAAAGTGATAGAAACAGTGAGACTTTATTTTTGTGGGCTCCAAAATCACCACAGACAGTGACTACAGTCATGAAATTAAAAGAGGCTTGCTCCATGAAAGAAGAGCTATGACAAAGCTAGACAGTGTATTAAAAAGCAGAGACATTACTTTGCCAACAAAGGTCCATATAGTCAAAGCTATGGCTTTTCCAGTAGTCATGTATGGATGTGACAGTAGGACCAGAGAGAAGGTTGAGTGATGAAGAACTGATGCTTTTGAACTGTGGTGTTGGAGAAGACTCTTGAGAGTCCCTTGGACTGCAAGGAGTTCAAACCAATCAACCCTGAATATTCATTGGAAGAACTGATGCTAAAGCTGAAACTCCAATACTTTGGCCACCTGATGCAAAGTGCAAACTCATTAGAAAAGACCTTGATGCTTGGAAAGATTGAAGGCAGGAGGAGAAGGGAACATGACAGAAGATGATATGGTTGGATGGCATCACTGACTTAATGGACCTGAGTTTGCCCAAACTCCAGGAAATTGTGAAGGACAGGGAAACGTGGTGTGCTGCATTCCATGGGGTTGCAAAGAGTTGGACATGACTAAGCAACTAAACAACAAAAACAGCCACTATGGAGAGAGTAGGGAGGGTACCTTATTTTTGACAAAGGAGGAAAGAACCTACAATGGGGCAAAGATAGCCTCTTCAATAAGTGATGCTGGGAAAACTGGACAGCTATTTGTGAAAGATTGCAGTTAGAACACTTACTAACACCATACACAAAGATAATTCAAAATGGATTAAAAAAAATTAAATGTAAGACCAGAAACTACAAAGAAAAAAAAGAAAAAAACAAACAAACTCTTAGAAGAAAACATAGGCAGAACACTAACGACATGAATCAAAGAAAGATCTTCTATGACTCATCTCCTAGAGTAATGTAAATAAAAAACAAAAATAAACAAGTGGGACATAACTAAACATAAAAGCTTTTGCATAGCAATGGAAACTACAACCACAGTGAAAAGACAACCCTCAAAATTGGAGAAAATAATAACAAAAGAAATGACTGACAAAGAATTAATTTCCAAAATATACAAGCTGCTCATACAATTTAATATCAGAAAAGCAAACAACCCATTCAAAAAGTGGGGGAAAGACCTAAAAAGACATTTCTCCAAAGAAGACATACAGATGACTAACAAACACATGAAAAGATGCTCAACTTCTCTCATTATTCAGTTCATTGCCCATTCGTATCCGACTCTTTGCAGCCCCATGGACTGCAGCACACCAGGCTTCCCTGTCCATCATCTACCCCCCAGAGCTTGCTCAAACTCTTGTCCATTGAGCTGGTGATGCCATCCAACCATCTCACCCTCTGTTGTCCCCTTCTTCTCCTACTTTCAATTTTCCCAGCATCGGGTCTTTTGCAATGAGTCAGTTCTTCACATCAGGTGGCCAAAGTTTTGGGGTTTCAGCTTTGATATCAGTCCTTCCAATGAATATTCAGGACTGATTTCCTTTAGGATGGACTGGTGCGATCTCCTTGCATTCCAAGGGATGCTGAAGAGGCATCTCCAACACCATAGTTCAAAAGCATCAGTTCTTCGGTGCTCAGCTTTCTTTATAGTCCAACTCTCGCATCCATACATGACTCCTGGAAAATCCATAGCTTTGACTAGATGGACCTTTGTCAGCAAGGTAGTGTCTCTGCTTTTTAATCTGCTGTCTACTTTGGGCATAGCTTTTCTTCCAAGGTACAGTTGTCTTTTAATTTCATGGCTGCAGTCACCATCTGCTGATTTTGGAGTCCCAAAAAATAAAGTCTCTCACTGTTTCCATTGTTTCCCCATCTATTTGCCATGAAGTGATGAGACTGGATGTCATGATTTTAATTTTTTTGAATATTGAGTTTTAAGCTAGCTTTCTCATTCTCCTCTTTCACTTACATCAAGAGGCTCTTTCATTCCTCTTCACTTTCTGCCATAAGGGTAGAGTCATCTGTGCATCTGAGGTTATTGATATTTCTACTGACAATCTTGATTCCAGCTTGTGCTTCATCCAGCCCGGCATTTCTCATGATGTACTCTGCATATAAGTTAAATAAGCAGGGAGACAATATATGGCCTTGATGTACTCCTTTCCTGATTTGGAACCAATCTGTTGTTCCATGTCCAGTTCTAAATGTTCTTTCTTGACCTGCACACAGATTTCTCAGGGGGCAGGTAAGGTGGTCTGGTATTCCCATCTCTTGAAGAATTTTCCACAGTTTGTTGTGATCTACACAGTCAAAGGCTTTGGTGTAATCAATAAAGCAGAAGTAGATGTTTCTTCTGGAATTCTCTTGCTTTTTTAATGATCCAACAGACGTTGGCTATTTGATCTCTGGTTCCTCTGCCTTTTCTAAATCTGACTTGAACATCTGGATGTTCATGGTTCACATACTGTTGAAGTCTTATTATTAGAGAAATGAAAATCAAAACTTCAATGAAATACCACCTCACAGCAGTCAAAATGGCCATCACCAAAAAGTCTACAAACAATAAGTGCTCAAGAGGATGTGGAGAAACATCCACATTACTTGCATTACTGGTTGGAATGTGAATTGATACAGCCTCTGTGGAAGACATTATGGAGATTCCTTAAAAAACTAGGAATAAAACCACCATATGATCCAGCAATCCCACTACTAGGCATATACCCTGAGGAAATAAAAACTGAAAAAGGCATATGTACCCCAATGTTCATTGCAGCACCATTTACCGTAACTAGAACAAGGAAGCAACCTAGATGTCCATTGACAGATGAATGGATAAAGAAGCTGTGGTACATATATACAATGGAGTAGTGCTCAGCCATAAACAAGAACACATTTGAGTCAGTTCTAATGAGGTGGACAAACCTAGAGCTTATTATACAGAGTGAAGTAAGTCAGAAATAGAAATATCGTATACTGACGCATATATATGGAACCTTGAAAGATGGTACTGACGAATTTATTTTGGGGAAAGCAATGGAGAAACAGACAGAAAACAGACCTAAGGACATGAGGGGTGGGGAGGGAGAGGGTGAAATGTATGGCGAGAGAAACATGGAAACTTACAATACCATATATAAAATAGATAGCCAATGGGAATTTACTGTATGACTCAGGAATTCAGACAGGGGCTCTGTGACAGTCTAGGAGGGAGGGATGGAGGGCAATGGGAGAGAGGTTCAGGAGGGAGTGGACATGGGTGTACCTACCTAAGGCTAATTCATGTTGATGTATGACAGAAAACCACAAAATTCTTTAAAGCAAATATTCTTCAATTAAAAAAATAAAGTGGAAAAAAAAGAAGTGGAAGGACTGAAAAAAAATTAAAAATAGAGCTACCATATGGACCAGCAATCCCACTCCTAGACATATATTCCGAGAAAATGATAATTCAGAAAGACACATCACCCTAGTGTTAGCTGCAGCACTATCTGCAGTAGTCAAGACACAGAAGCACCCTAAATGTACATTGACAGAGAAATGGATAAAGAAGTATGGAACATAAATACAATGGAATATTACTCAACCATAAAGACAAAATAATGCCATTTGCAGCAATATGGATGGACCAAGAGACTGTCATACTGAGTGAAGTAAGTTAGACAAAGACAAATAACATATGTGGAATTGGAAAAAAAGGAGGTACAAAGGAACATACCTACAGAACAGAAACAGTTACAGATGTAGAAAATAAATCTATCATTATGGCAGGGCAGAGATGAATTGGAAGATTGGTGTTAATATGTATATACTGCTGTATAAAATAGATAACTAATAAGGACCTACTCTATAATAAGCACCTATATGGAACTCTATCAATATTCTGTAATGGCCTACATGGGAAAAGAATCTAAAAGAATGGTTATATGTATAACAGATTCACTTTGCTGTATACCTGAAACTAACACAGCATTGCTGCTACGTCACTTCAGTCGTGTCCGACTCTGTGCGACCCCATAGACAGCAACCCACCAGGCTCCCCTGTCCCTGGGATTCTCCAGGCAAGAACACTGGAGTGGGTTGCCATTTCCTTCTCCAATGCATGAAAGTGAAAACTGAAAGTGAAGTCACTCAGTCGTGTCTGACCGTCAGCGACCCCATGGACTGCAGCCCACCAGGCTCCTCCATCCATGGGATTTTCCAGGCAAGAGTAGTGGAGTGGGGTGCCATTGCCTTCTCCGAACACAGCATTGTAAACCAATTATACTCCAATAAAAGGTTTTGGGGAAAAAAGCTACCTTTTCTTTATAAAAATCTTTGGAAAATGGTAGTGGTTATTTGTGAGCATGTCATTTAATTTACACTACCGCTGCTGTGCTATAGATACCAGCTATCTTCCTTTTTTCACTTAACAATATAGTTTTAAGATATAATCTTATTTTTATGCATATATTCACCTTGTAACTTCTGGTTTCTGCAAAGTACTACATCATCTGCATCCACCTTATGTTAATACTCCCTCAGGGTCAGGACCCAGACTGCTATCAACTCCCTGCTACCACAAACAACACTATAATAAAGAGTGCTTTGAGCTCCTATTTCTTCTCTATCCAATAATAAAAAGCCTTTAAGAAAATATTCAAGTACATTGATAGATTCCCTAACTAAGAAAACATGCAGAATCTTACTGAAAATTAAGTCATAAGGCTATATTTCTTACTATGCAAATAATTATCCTTAATATGTTTGTGGTATAGGTTTCATGTTCAGACTTATATACATTTGACTTCCATAAAGATAAAACATCCATATGAAACAATTTGGACATTCTTCCAGCTCAGTGGGCTTAGTACTTTGCTCTCTTTCATTTAAACTGTCTGAAGTAATCAGCTTTCTTCATTGAGATACTGTATCCCAGGCCAGTAGATATGACTTCCTGGAAGTCCTAACATTTGGCTTACATTTACCTTTTCTTAAATTGATCTCAAAATAGTGATCTCTTCAGGCCAAATTCCTCCCTAAAGAAATTAGCAGTGTGTAAGGCTAGCTAAAATCACAGATTCATAATAAGAACACTGTAACTATTTGGGATCAAGAATAGACAATAGTAGATGAAGGTAAGATAGCTTTGCAGATGTCCCTACATCTGTAACCAGGGGCTGAAATTTTATGATCGGTCCTTAGGAAAAAGTAATGTTGAGTCTATTCATTTTTTTTGTACTAAAGATAATTTGAAGCCTGGTAAGTAGACCAATTATGTGTTGGGGGGAATATAATACCTTAATTAACCAATGTTTACTGAATATTTATTATATTTGAGGCATTATGATAGGCAATGGGATAGAAGAATGTGGAATGCAAACATTAATAAAATATTTATACCTGTAAGAGGGGAGGTTCTTGACATAAGAATAACTAATAGAGGAAGGTAAGACTGCTGCTGCTGCTGCTAAGTCGCTTCAGTCGTGTCCAACTCTGTGTGACCCCATAAAAGGCAGCCCATCAGGCTCCTCCATCCCTGGGATTCTCCAGGCAAGAACACTGGACTGGGTTGCCATTTCCTTCTCCAATGNTAGAGGAAGGTAAGACTGCTGCTGCTGCTGCTAAGTCGCTTCAGTCGTGTCCAACTCTGTGTGACCCCATAAAAGGCAGCCCATCAGGCTCCTCCATCCCTGGGATTCTCCAGGCAAGAACACTGGACTGGGTTGCCATTTCCTTCTCCAATGCATGACTGTTTAAAGTGTACAGAAACCCAATTCAACAAATATTGAGTTCCAACCAAATAGGGCTGTTGTTTTAAGTCCTCATCAACACAAATGACTTTGATCTCCCCCCTTACAATCTGCAAGAGGTAGAAAACAAGAAAATAAATGTGACTAAGTCTTATGGAAACTATGATGGAAAGAATGCAGAAGGAGACAAAAAAGTCAGTAGAGTGGATGATTCATAAAAAGAAAGTATGTGGAATTATATATAAGGTGGCCACCTAACAGAGCCCTGTGAAACATCAATACTTGGAGAAAAGCAAAGGAAAAAGAGGAGCAAAAGTAAATTGAACAAGGAAAAGACACAAATGCAAATATTAATAATGCATCCCCTTGGGTATTTCAAAAGCCAAAGTAGGTGGCTTAAGGAAACTGGGAAGAAGGACACGGTGGGAAGACATGGAATCCGGCAGTCTGAGACTGCTCCAAGGATGTGAATGAAAGTATCCATCAGGAGGGTAGGGATGCCTGGGAAGGAACACAAACAATTCTTAAATACCTATTACCCATTTTAAGAAATAAATCAAACCTATGGATCCAAAGCCACTTTGAAAGCCCTCTTATTCTGTTCTTCCAGAAAGGGAACCACTCTTCACCATTTTGTACTGAAGGTTCCCTTCAGTTCAGTTCAGTCGCTCAGTCGTGTCTGACTCTTTGTGATCCCATGAATCGCAGCACACCAGGCCTCCCTGTCCATCACCAACTCCCAGAATTCACTCAGNGGCTGCCGTCTATGGGGTCACACAGAGTCGGACACGACTGAAGTGACTTAGCAGCAGCAGCAGCAGTTCTATATGGAATTTTAGGTCTTCATAGAACCATCCTACTTCAGCTTCTTCAGCATTAGTAGTTGGGGCATAGACTTGGATTACTATAATGCTGAATGTCCTGCTCACATAGCTCATCTAGAAATGAGGCAGCTTGGGGTTCCCAGGGCATTCTCTGCTAATCACTACAAGCCTCCCCATCCATAGTGTTATGTCATCTCATGTTGTGACAAAAAACATCTGCTTTTCAGTTTCTTTCTAGATTTTCTAACACAAAACTAGGTACAAGCTTCTCTGCTTTTAGCTTCCCTCTAATTTGTCTGGGGTTATAGGAGTGTCCTAAATTTTGACATGATACCAGAGAAAACTGGTTCACTTTTCATTTCTCTTTCCTTCTTCTTCCTACTGTAAGGTTTTCTGCTTCTTTCTGCCTACTAAGAATGTCCCTTACTAATAAAATCTTCATTTTTCTCTGCTCTATGGCATGTGGTAAAACTACAGAATATCAAGGTTTGTTTTTGGAAAAAAAAGCTTTTGAGATTTCAAATCTTCCTCCCAGGACTTCCCTATGGTCCAGCGGTGCAGACTTTGCCTTCTAGTGAGAGAGTATGAGCTCAACCCCTGGTCAAGCAGCTAAAACCCCATGTGCTTTGTGACCAAAAGAAGCCAAGAAAACAGAGGCAATATTGTAACATGTTCAATAAAGATTTTTTAAATGGTCTACATTAAAAATATCTTTAAAAAAAAACACCATTTTCCCTTTTAAATGCTTAAATTCAAGACTATAGTGTCACCCCAGACCCCAAACAAAAAAGTTTCAGTTTAAAAATGACCTCTTATTTAAAAGAAATAGCTATTTTCACTTTCATTAGGACAATCAATTTAACATTAGTGTCCAAAGGGGGAAACTTGCTGATAAGGACAAATATAAAAACATAGGGAGGTTTTTTATCCTGTTCAGTTCAGTTCAGTCACTCAGTTGTGTCCTACTTTGCAACCCTATAGACTGCAGCACACCAGGCCTCCCTGTCCATCACCAACTCCCAGAGTTTACTCAAACTCATGTTCATTGAGTCAGTGATGTCATCCGACCATCTCAATCTCTGTCATCCCCTTCTCCTCCTGCCTTCAATCTTTCCCAGCATCAGGATCTTTTCAAATGAATCAGTTTTTTGCATCAGGTGGCCAAAGTAATGGAGTTTCAGCTTCATCATTAGCCCTTCCAATGAATATTCAGGACTGATTTCCTTTAGGATGGACTGGTTGGATCTCCTTGCAATCCAAGGGACTCTCAAGAGTCTTCTCCAACACCACAATTCAAAAGCATCAATTCTTTGGCACTCAGCTTTCTTTATAGTCCAACTCTCACATCCATACATGACTACTGGAAAAAACATAGCTTTGACTAGATAGACCTTTGTTGGTAAAGTAGTGTCTCTGCTTTTTAATAAGCTGTCTAGGTTGGTCATAACTTTTCTTTCAAGGACAAAACGTCTTTTAATTTCATGGCTAAAGTCACCATCTGCAGTGGTTTTGGAGCCCAAGAAAATAAAGTCTGTCACTGTTTCCACTGTTTCCCCATCGATTTTCCATGAAATGATGGGACCAGATTCCTGATCTTAGTTTTCTGAATGTTGAATTTTAAGCCAAGTTTTTCACTTTCCTCTTTCATTTTCATCAAGAGGCTCTTTAGTTCTTCATTTTCTGCCATAAGGGTGGGTTAATCCTGTCAGAGTAACTTATTTAGCAAAGGTACAATAATTGTCAAACCACAGATTTTATAGTTCCTAATAGATGAGTTTAGTTAAACAGGATTAACTAATTTAATCTTAATCTATTGAAGCTCTTAAACTATTGCACTCAAAGGAAGCCATTTATCTTCCCTAACCAGAAATGACTGAATGTTCTTAATAGTTGCAAGTTGAAAAGTTTGAATAGATTGGTAGATAGAAGTCATTAAGGGGAGGATTATGGTTTTAGAGGCATTATGCATAATAATTTCCTCCATGGAGACTTGCTTAGTGAGTTAAACAATTTATGTTCTGTCTACTCTCAGTTGCTCAAGAATTAGTTATCTTTTTTTTTTTTTTTTCCCTTTTCTCTCCTGGTGTTTAACTTGATTGCCTCTTTTATAACACCTCCACAAAGAAAGCATGGCTAAAATAAATGGAGATGAAACTAGAAACAGTCACCCTCAATAAATTTTAACAATAATTTTAAAGTATTCAATTTAAAAAGATGGTAAATTAAATTTTACTTGTTATTTAAATTTTCCTGCGAGGTGTGTTGCCCATTATTATGGATAATAAAGCACTAAGTGGGGAAAAAAAAGCTGGGGAATGCACAAGTGAAGTTGTTCAGACATGTGCAACTCTTTGTGATTCCATGGACTGTAACCTACCAGGCTCTTCTGTCCATGGAATTTTCCAGGCCAGAATACTGGAGTGGGCTGCCATTTCCTTCTCCAGTGGATCTTCACAACGGTCTCCTGCATTGCAGGCAGACTCTTTACCGTCTGAGCGACCAGGGAAGCCCAAAGTGCAAAAGCCCAAAGGGAAATATATAAAGAGCATCTAAAATGGCTAAATGATGAAGAAACATATATGAGGATGATTCTATTCAGATATTTATTGAAGGCCTGATGTCTACCAAGACCTCTTCTAGGTATTAATGAATATCTTTTATCAGCAGTCTTTGATGGTCCTTGCTAGTGGACTACATCACAGGACTAAGATCATGGCATCAGGTCCCATCACTTCATGACAAATAAGAAAAAAGGAGAAGCAGTGACAAGTTCTATTTTCCTGGGCTCCAGAATCACTACAGACAGTGACTGCAGCCATGAAATTAGCTTTTTTGTGTGGATATAGGATTGTTATAAGAAATTCACACCTCTAGACTAACATGAGGCCATTATATGACAACTAAAGAAAGATGAACAATCCAAAGCTGGATAATTTAATGCCAGTAAAGGATGGTTTGATAATTTTAGAAAAGAAGTTTGCCTTTAAAAATGTCAAGATAACAGGAACAAGATCCCAACTGAAGCTCAAACTCCAATATTTGGCCACCCAATGTGAAGAACTGACTCATTGGAAAAGACCCTGACGCTGGGAAAGATGGATGGCAGGAGAAGGGGACGACAGAGGATGAGATGGTTGGATGGCATCACTGCCTAGATGGACATGAGTTTGAGCAAGCTCTGGGAGTTGGCGATGGACAGGGAGGCCTGGCATTTTGCAGTCCATGGGGCCGCAAAGAGCCAGATATGACCGAGTGGCTGAACTGAACAGAAGAAACTTCTGCACACCAAGAGTCAGCGATGAGTTCCAAAATAACATTAAGATAATTGAGAAGAAAGGGTATCTGCCTGAACAGGTTTTTAATGCAGATAAAATGGTCTTTTTCTGGAAAAATTGCCATAAAAGATATTCATTAATAAGCAAAAGAAGAGAGAAGGGTTTGAGGCAGGAAGGTGTAAGCTTACTCTATTGTTTTGTGCAAACGAAGTCAGATTTATGATCAGTTCAGCACTTATTTATAAAGCTGCTAATCCTTGAGCCTTGAAGGGAGATGATAAATACCAGCCAGCAGTCTTCAGGCTGGACAACAAGAAGGCCAGGACAATGAGAACACTTTTTTTTTTAAAAGTAGTTCCATTGATGTTTTGTCTCTAAAGTAAGAAAATATCTCTTGAGCAAAGGGACTGATTTTTAAAGTTTTTTTTGATATTGGGCAACATCTCTGGCCACCCAAAACTGGATGAGTTCATGAATGAGGGCACTGAAGCTGTCTACTTGCCCTTAAACACATAGATCAGAGGGTGATAATGACCTGTAAAGGTTATTATGATATCTATGGAAAGGACTTTCCATAATATAATATCTATGGAAAGGATTTTCAGTATGATAGAAGAGAACTCTGATAGAAGATTGTGGAAGTCTAGGAAGGATTACACCATGGAAGATGCCATTGTTGTTATAGTAAAAACTGTGAACACCCTGAGTCTGAAACAACAAATTCCTGCTGGAGAAATCTATATCCAGATATCGTTCATGACTTTACAGGATTTTTGATAGAGCCAAGCAAGGTCATGAGAGAGTCTATGAATATGGAAAAAAAAAAAAGATAAGAGGGAGGGCTTTGCAGATATGGATCTTTGAGAAATTCAAGAGCTAATAGACATTACACCAGAGGAATTAACAGAAGATGCCTTGACAGAGATAAGTGCCTGAAAGCAGTGCAGGCAAGGAGTAGGAGGATGTGGAAGAAGCAGTGCCAGGAAACAAGTTGGCATCAGACAGTCAGTCAGAATAGTTCTAATTATCCTAGACTCCTTTTGACTTCCTTTATGACATGGACCCTTCTATGAAACAAAGCAAATAGCAAAAGGATTGGAGTCTGTAGAGAAATTGTGGGGAGAGAGCAAATTAGCCAAGATGGCATATTCAGGCTCTTCCGCCACACGTTTTGTAAATAATGGTTATGTAACAGCTAAGATCACTTATCCTAACAGCTGAGACAGCATGTGCATCGTGAGGTATGCACTAGGTCACGGGTTTTATGGGCAGTATGGATATATGGGCTCCACTTAAGAAAGTGGTGACATTATTGCTGTGTCAGCGCTGTGTCTGCTAGGTCAGCCAGGGGAAGAGAGAATACAGCGTGTCTACTGCTACAGCTGCGGCGTCAGCCAGGAGAGAGGTTGTGTGTAGTAGCTATGCTGTGTTGTGGTATATCTGCTGCCTCAGTTTCTGTGTCAGCCAGAAGAGAATAAAAGTGTCTGCAGTTCCTACAGCTCCTCGAGTATCCGTCCAGCTTCTTAACTCGCCCCTTGCCTACTACCCTGGGTTCAACGAACAGTATGCACAGCAAGACAACTGGTGTAAAAAACATGATAAACAGTAATACAAAAATATACTTAGAGAAATGACAAAAGCAAAAAATCAGACATAGATTACAATGTACTTCTGCAAAGTTACATCTGCAGCCCCTTCTATATCCTCTGCCACCCCTGAGACAGCAAGACCAACACCTCCTCTTCCTCCTCCTCAGCTTACTCAAGATGAAGAGGATGAAGACCTTTATGGTGATCCACTACCATTTACTGATTAGTAAATAATCTTCATGCCTCTTTTGTGTGTGTGAGTGCCTTCATGTGAAACTCTAATAGCTGTGCAGCAAGAACATTTCTGTCATCATTATCATCATAGCCTAAGTATCGTATAGAACATCCTATGCAAGAGGCTCAGTTCAGATCAGTTCAGTCGCTCAGTCGTGTCCGACTCTGTGACCCCATGAATCGCAGCACGCCAGGCCTCCCTGTCCATCACCAACTCCCAGAGTTCACTCAGACTCGTGTCCATTGAGTCAGTGATGCCAGAGGTACTAAAGTGTATTAGTTAGTTAGTTAAGTCGCTCAGTCGGGTCCGACTCTCTGCGACCCCATGGACTATAGCCCACCAGGCTCCTCCGTCCACGGGGTGCTCCAGGCAAGAATACTGGAGTGGGTTTCCATTTGCTTTTCCAACTAATAACCTACCCTTATATAAGCATAGGGTGAGTGATCATAAGATTAATAATGTGGAACTTTGCTTTCAAAGAATTACTATATAATATGCTTCTCTTTCATATTTGGGAAGTTTGCATCTCATAGATCATCATAGATGAGGCTTTAAAAAACAGTAATGAATATAATGACACTGTATACTATAAAATCTTATGATTTATTCATTAGCGTGTAGTCTTCACTGTGGTTACTATGACGCAATTGTGTTGATTACATTAGGTCACCACAAAACAATCATATTGCTGCTACCTCATTATCAATACATAAATCTTCATACTTACAAATACATAGGAATTTCTTTTCACATCATCTTTTCATTCTTGATGTCTAGTGTTACTCATACATACAATATCTACAGTGTTTTATATCATACAAGAAAATATTGACAGATAATTCATCTTACAATGTAAACTTATGGTATCAATAAACACAATACAGTACTGTGGATGTATTTTCTCTTCCTTATGATTTTCTTAATAACATTTTCTTTTCTGTAGATTATTGTAAGAATACAGTATATGACTAACATTCAAAATATATGTTAATTGATAATGTCATCAGGAAGACTTCTAGTCAACAGTAGCCTATGAATAGTTAAGTTTGGGGAAGCCAAATTTACATGCAGACTTTTGACTATGTGGGTATTGGCACCCCTAACTCCCATGTTGTTCAGGAGTCAAATGTGTATATATGTGTATACAGAGAGAGGGAGATGCGTAAAGTATTAAATATGTGTGTGGGGGGCAGGTATGGGTGTATGTGTAGAAAGGACATTAAGCATTCATTTTTCCTAAGATCACATATAAAACACATATATTCCTAACACCATATATGTGTGTATGTATATATACATATATATATATTTACAGTAGATACATGTATATATACAGTACACACACATACATATATATTATATACTATAAAGTATAGTATATGTTGACTATAGATAGATACTTTAAAGGGATATAAGGCTTCCTGGTGGCTCAGTGGTAAGGAATCCACCCTGCAGTGCAGGCAATCCAAGAAATGAGTTTGATCCCTAGGTTGGGAAGATTCTCTGGAGGAAAATGGCAATCCACTCCAGTGTTCTTGCCTGGAGAATCCCATGGACAGAGGAGTCTGGTGGGCTACAGTCAGTGGGTTTGCAAAGAGTCAGACATGCTTGAAGCAACTACATAAAGGGATATAAAGGGCTATACAACAGTGACATTTTAGTTTTATCATTTCTTTTACATGTATTAGTTAAATAGATTAATGAAAAGGTACTATCTTTTATGTGTTATTTTGATAATCAAAGGTACAGTTTTCTCAGGAAACAAGATGAATGTTTGATACTATCTGTTTGTTTACTGACTGTCAAAAAGTGATCAACTCATGAATTTAAACACATTTGATGGGGTCTGATTCATTGACTTTACTGTCATTATTGAAGAAGGTCAAATAGTTTCATCTTTGGCAGGTGAAATAAGTTGGCTCTGGGTCATCGATTTTTTTGTTTTCCTGCTGTCTAATATATATAACTGTTATCTGTGGGAAGGTCAGGTCTAATAGTAAGTGAAAGTCTCTCAGCTGTGTCTGATTCTTTGTGACCCCACTGACTATACAATCCATGGAATTCTTCAGGGAAGAATTCTGGAGTGGGTAGCCTTTCCCTTCTCCAGGGGATCTTCCCAACCCAGGGATCAAACCTAGGTCTCCCACATTGCTGGCAGATTTATTTACATCAGATGTGGAACTCCATTATGTTCATCAGTTCAGTTCAGTCGCTCAGTTGTGTCTGACTCTTTGCATCCCCATGAATTGCAACGTGCCAGGCCTCCCTGTCCATCACAAACTCCCAGAGTTCACTCAAACTCATGTCCATCGAGAAGGTGATGCCATCCAGCCATCTCATCCTCTGTTGTTCTCTTCTCCTCCTGCCCCCAATCATTCCCAGCATCAGAGTCTTTTCCAATGAGTTACTCTTCTCATGAGGTGGCCAAAGTACTGGAGTTTCAGCTTTAGCATAAGTCCTTCCAAAGAAAACCCAGGACTGATCTCCTTTAGAACGGACTGGTTGGATCTCCTTGCAGTCCAAGGGACTCTCAAGAGTCTTCTCCAACACCACAGCTCAAAAGCATCAATTCTTCGGCGCTCAGCCTTCTTCACAGTCCAACTCTCACATTCATACATGACCACTGGAAAAACAATAGCCTTGACTAGATGGACATTTCTTGGCAAAGTAATGTCTCTGCTTTTGAATATGCTATCTAAGTTGGTCATATCGTTCCTTCCAAGGAGTAAGCATCTTTTAATTTCATGGCTGCAATTACCATCTGTAGTGATTTTGGAGCCCAAAAAATAAAGTCTGACACTGTTTCCACTGTTTCTCCATCTATTTCCCATGAAGTGATGGGACCAGATGCCATGATCTTCGTTTTCTGAATGTTGAGCTTTAAGCCAACTTTTTCACTCTCCTTTTTCACTTTCATCAAGAGACTTTTTAGTTCCTCTTCACGCATAAGGGTGGTGTCATCTGCATATCTGAGATTATTGATATTTCTCCTGGCAATCTTGATTCCAGCTTGTGCTTCTTCCAGCCCAGCATTTCTCATGATGTACTCTGCACATAAGTTAAATAAGCAGGGTGACAATATACAGCCTTGACGTACTCCTTTTCCTATTTGGAACCAGTCTGTTGTTCCATGTCCAGTTCTAAATGTTTCTTCCTGACCTTCATATAGGTTTCTCAAGAGGCAGGTCAGNTCCATCTATTTCCCATGAAGTGATGGGACCAGATGCCATGATCTTCGTTTTCTGAATGTTGAGCTTTAAGCCAACTTTTTCACTCTCCTCTTTCACTTTCATCAAGAGGTTTTTTAGCTCCTCTTCATTTTCTGCCATAAGGGTGGTGTCATCTGCATATCTGAGGTTATTGATATTTCTCCCAGCAATCTTGATTCCAGCTTGAGTTTCTTCCAGTCCAGCGTTTCTCATAATGTACTCTGCATATTAGTTAAATAAGCAGGGTGACAATATACAGCCTTGATGCACTCCTTTTCCTATTTGGAACCAGTCTGTTGTTCCACGTCCAGTTCTAATTGTTACTTCCTGACCTTCATACAGGTTTCTCAAGAGGCAGGTCAGGTGGTCTGGTATTCCCATCTCTCTCAGAATTTTCCACAGTTTATTGTGATCCACATATTGTTCCCTTACTCCTTTAAATCTTCATTGCTGGTGTATTTATACATAAATAATATGTTGTTTTATAAATTTTTGAACTTTTTTGTATTCTGTCACTTCTTTTTTCTACTCAACATCTGCTTTGAGTTTTACCCATATTAAAATTAGCCATTTGTGCCTTAACATTTTTCTTCCTGTTTTGCCAGAGATGTATGTATGTATTTCACATACATAATTATGTTCTTGAGAAACTGTATTCTCAAATGTGCAGGAAAAGGTCCTATGTCTATTCCTTATATCCGAATTACTTATTGTCTTTTTCAGATCTTCTGAATCATAATTGTTTGCCTTTTTTGTTGTTGTTGTTGTCACTGAGAGGTGAAATGGATTTGCCCATTACTCCTTTTCTTTCTATTCCTATATTGATCTATTTTCAAGTTATGTATTTATATTTACCCAAGGTTAGAATGAAAGTGAAAGTCACTCAGTTGTGTCCAACTCTTTGCAACCCCATGGAATATACAGTCCATGGAATTCTCCAGGTTGGAATACTGGAGTGGGTAGCTTTTCCCTTCTCCAGGGGATCTTCCCAACCCAGGGGTCGAACCCAGGTCTCCTGCACTATAGCTGGATTCTTTACCAGCTGAGCCACCAGGGAAGCCCAAAAATGTTGAAGTGGGTAGCTTGTCCCTTCTCCAGAAGATCTTCCCAACCAAGGAGTTGAACTGGAGACTCCTGCATTTCAGGGAGATTCTTTACCAGCTGAGCTACCAGGGAAGCCAAGTTTAGAATGGTTATATCTATTTTAAAGTAAAAATATAATCAAAAATAAAGAGGGCCATTTCAAAATGATAAAATAGATACAAGTTTAGAGTGATTGATTTTATCATTTTGAAGTGACCCTCTTTATTCTTGATTATATTTTTGCTTTTATTATGTTTATTATTTATATAACGGTGATAGCTTATTTAACTTAATATGTATGTTGTAGTTTTTTAATCTTATTTTCCACATCTTTTTGGTCCTTACACTTTACTGTTTATCTCTCTTTTAAAAAATATGTTTTAAACTTTGTAATGGAACTATAGTTGATATAAAATGTTGTGTCAGTTTCAGATGCACAGCAAAATGATTTAATTTTTTTTGTATCTTTTTTTTTTTTTTACTTTACAATATTGTATTGGTTTTGTCACACATCAACATGAATCCACCACGGATGCACCCGTGTTCTGGGAACACGTGTGCATTCTGCCAGAAGGGTTCCCATCCTTCTGCGTCATCCCAGTGCACCAGCCCCAAGCATCCTGTATCCTGCATCAAACCTAGACTGGCGATTCATTTCTTANTGTTTTCATCTATTTCCTTGCATTGATTGCTAAGGAAGGCTTTCTTATCTCTCCTTGCTATTGTTTGGAACTCTGCATTCAGATTATGTACATTCTAAATCATAAATAATAAAGACTTTAATGAGAATGAATTTTCATTCATGATGTTTCAAATCTCTCTCTCTTTCTGTCAGTATTAATAAGTTTACCAAGGGGTGGAATGTCAAGGGCTAGGCAGTACAATATTGGATATACGTAATTTTGAGTGCTTTTAATGATTTTCTTGTGCTCCATATAATTTGTTCATAAGTCAGACTCATGCTGTAGACGCAGTTCAATGTAAATGAGACACATTCACAAGGAGTTAAAACCCAGAACTTCATGGAGTTAGGTATTTAGGAAACAATTTAAGAAGTAACTTTTTCACATGGTATGGTGGCCAGAGTCCTGCAGTTTTCAAATTTACCCTAGAAGTATTTTTGAAGATAGTGATTTTTTAAAAATCTGTTCCTCTACCCACAGATTTTGACACCAAAATGTGGTGTTTTCTTTCACATCAGCTACTAATTCTCCAACTCTTGGGACATAAGTTGAGTGTCCTACAATTCAATTCTGACACTAATTATTCAGTTCTGCACTAACCAGGAATTAGTGCAGATCCTGCAGGCCAGGACCTAGTCCTACAAAGCTGCCCCCACTTCAGACAACAGTCAAAAGCCTCCAATTGTCAATCAATGGACTGTGAATCTGGGGTTACCATGATCCTTCCTCATTTTGTTAGCATTCAGTAATGCCTAATAGAACTTAGGGATACTCTTTATACTTATTGGTTAATTTTAAAAGATGTTATAAAGATACAGGTGAGTATCCTGATGAAGAGGCATTATTATGTATACAGGAAAAGGTCCAGATGGTCCCAAGTGTGGGAGCATCTGTCCCTTGGAGTTGGGGTGCACCATCCTCTCAGCATGTGGACATGTTCACCAACTCAGAAGCTCTTCAAATGTGGGAGTTTACAGATTTATGGAGATAATTTATGGAACTTCCTCATGTAGGCATAATCAATCATCAGTTCAGTTTCCACCTCTCATAACCTCCTCCCAGAAGATGATTGCTAGCAATGTCATAGTCTTTCTGGTGACCAGCCCCATCCCAAAGCTATCTAGTAGCCTACCAAAAATAGTGTCATTTGAACAAAAGATGTCTCTATTATGCAGGAAATTCCAAGGGATTAAGGAGCTCTGAGTCAGAAAACAGGGAGGAGACAAATACATATTTATTATTATTTCACAGTAATAAATGAACGTCAAAATATTGCAGCTATACTCTTGTACATTATACAATACAATTCTTCTTCTTAGTATTCCATCCTGAATAGATGTCAACAAACTATCTACAATTTTTGATGTGAAATTATCTAAGCTCCACATAAAACTAGTAATGAACCTTATACATACCATTTAAGAGATATAGCCACACATTTTCCTGCAGAAATATTAATATTTTTATTATGGAATGCTGCCTCAGACCATACTGGTGGTAGCAAATAATAGAATATAGATATTCTAATATTTACTTTTCTAAACATATCTGACCCCAGATTTTGGATGAAAGTTTGTGGCTACATAATCTATGCATCTATCACTTATTCCCCATCAACCACATTTTAGCAAATAATTTCTTTGAATAATCTCTTAATCCCTTATATACATATGTTTGTATGCATTTACTTTCCAAGTGGCTTACAGGTAAAGAATCCACCTTCCAAGCAGGAGACCAGGGTTTGATCCCTGGTCGAGAGGATCCCTGGAGAAGGAAATGGCAACCCACTCGAGTATTCTTGCCTGGAAAATCCCATGGACAGAGGGGCTGCAAGACACAGTCCATGAAATTGTGAAGAGTCAGATACGCCTGAGCAACTGAGCACTCACTCAGTAGGTCTGTCACACAATTTAAAATTTCCTGGCTCTTAATGTGAATGATTTCGTTTGCAACTTCACCTTCAAGGACAGTGCTATCTGGCATGGCTTTGGACCCAGGGGTTCCTTACTGTGTCTGTAAATCTTCATGGCACTTATGAAGTGTTTAGGGCCATTAAAATCACTAAAGGTACAAATAGATGCTGTTTAAATGTTTGCTTAAATAATATGTTTTATCTGCCTTCCTTTCTTTTATTAGATCAGTTCTGAGAGCAAGTTCAGGCTGGTAGCTGAGGCAAAAAGAGCATGCTATTGACTCAGTCATTCAGCTGATAGAGCACTTGGCTGGACACCTGAAACCACAGTGGTCCTTTGGCCTTTACAAAAGTTTTGGTTTTAGTCTTAGATGTAAGTTAATAGACAGAAGGAACACTGTTAAACTACAACTTAATGAGGAGGAACATGATGATAATTTTGCGAATCTGTCTCAGCCGCTTTAGAAGTTTGCATTAGCTGCTTTAAAAGTTTATGTGGCACACCAAGATGTCTCTAAGCCTAATAAAAACATTATTAAAATGAGAAAATAACTGGGCCTATTTGATACTTGATTTATTAGGAATAAAGAGTATCCAAACCAAAGCTACAGCTTTGGAGTAAAATGCTCTATAAATGGAAACCTAAATGTCTAATATATTTAATCATTTATAATAAAGGGACAAAAGTATTATTATTAAAAAATTGAATATATGAAGTGCAAATTGAAACAGTTCCAAAATCAGATTATGAAAGCAGGAATTTATAAAATATTATTGACATCATAAACATTTAGTTGCATTTAAATCTATAGTTTAAAATGCACCTATAATCAGAAAATATTTTAATTGGTGGAGTTATTTCAACTTATTTTAAAGTAAGAATGTATTATGTGTTAGATGTAAAAAAAAAAACACCTAAATTTCTCTAGAGATGTAGTGAATATTGTTAAAGTTCATTTAAAGTAATATCTTCATGCTCCTAAAATGCAATATAATACAATACCATAAAAAGATTATATTAGGCAGCAGCTTTGGTGTTCTCTACAAATAATTTTCTTGTGGATATGTACATAGTGCTGAGCTAAGAGTTTTGGTGGCAATTCCGAAGATAGGAAAGAAAGGGGCAGATAAAGTCATCATAATCTTGGGCTTTTTGTTTGCTTTTTTCCTCCATTCAAGTGTGCTGCCTCAGGCTCCTTGCATCAAGAGTAACGGATTTGAAGTCTTCTTCCTCAATTAATCCATCACTTCTTTTCTCCTTAGTCAAACATCTTTCACTTCATCTTTTTTCTTTGTTTTGTAACTTTTCCTATATCTCCTATAATTCTATTTTGCAGTTTGATTAAAACTGTGATAGTTTTTCCCTGCCCTCATGTTGATGATCTTTTTAAGGATTCTTATCAGAAAGAGGTTCCTTTTTTCACTTCTTAGAACATGATAAAGGAAAAATGTGTTTCTCTTTTGAACCTGACCATTTTCATGGATGATCTGTGCCAGAAACAGTGCCATTTTTCAGATCACCTTATTGATAATCAGAGTTTAAACAGCAGACACCTGGATTTGGGTTTGTCCTTTCATTCCTAAATCCTTTAAGAAATGTATCTGCTCTTTCTGCCCCTAGTTAGTCAAAATTTAAGTTTCTTTGCTTCTTATCTTCCAATAGGACAGATCACTTAAGATATCTGTAGATAGCTGGAATCATTCTCTTCATATTTGGAAATATTTGAAGAGCTGGAGTAATTTGATATATAATCTAAAGAAATAGGAATCAGAGAGGGGTGACCTAGAGAGAGAGAGAATCCAAAGGTAATGTCTATTTGATTTTGTTGTGCCTTTTTTGCTTTGGAAAACTTACTTTTTAAACATATTTGCTTAGAATCTTGTCAAAGTAGCTGTGTTTATTCACCTAAGAACATTATGCCAGGTAACGTAAAGAGTGGTAAGGAAAAGGCTTCCTAGTGCTTAGGTGGGTGATAAAAGTTTTATGGTGATCAATATCAGAAATTGATACTTCCAGAGTCATTTGTAGGTAGCCACAGAAAGCGTTGAATTACCTAATAAGAAAAAAGTCAACTCATCTGCATTATGCTCATTTTATATTTTTCCAAAAACTACACTGAAAATGTGTTTTTCTTTTTTTTTTAAATTAATTCATTTATCTAACTGGAGAATGACACTTTACAATATTGTGATGGCTTTTTGCCATGCATCAGTGCGAATCGGCCATAGGCCGATTCATATCCCCTTTCATATCGGCCATTCATATCCCCTTCACCCTGAATCCCCTCCCACCGTCCTCCCCACCCCATCCCTCCAGGCTGTCACAGAGCACCAGCTTTGGGTGTCCTGCTTCATGCATTGAACTCACACTGGTTATCTATTTTACATATGGTCATGTAGACGTTTCAATGCAATTCTTTCAAATTTTCCCACCCTCTCCTTCTTCCCCTGAGTGCGAAATTCTGTTCTTTACATCTGCATCTCCTTTGCTGCCCTGTATGTCGAATCATTGGTACCATCTTTTTAAATTCCATGTATATACATTAATATATTGTATTTGTCATTCTCCTTCTGACTTACTTCACTTTGTATAATAGGCTCTAGGTTCATCCACCTCATTATAACTGACTCAAATGCACTCCTTTTCATAGATGAGTAATTTTCCATTGCATATATGTACCACAACTTTATCCATTCATCTGCCAGTGGACATCTAGGTTGCTTCCTTGTCCTCAGTTCAGTTCAGTCGCTCAGTCATGTTCGATTCTTTGTGACCCCATGGACTGCAGCACTCCAGGCCTCCCTGTCCATCACCAACTCCCAGAGTTTTCTCAAACTCATGTCCATTGAATTGGTGATGCCATCCAACTGTCTCATCCTCTGTTGTCCCCTTCTCCTCCTGCCCTCAATCTTTCCCAGCATCAGTGTCTTTTCAAATGAGTCAGCTCTTCACATCAGGTGGCCGAAGTATTGGAGTTTCAGCTTCAACATCAGTCCTTCCAAAGAACACTCAGGACTGATCTCCTTTAGGATGGACTGGTTGGATCTCCTTGCAGTCCAAGGGACTCTCAAGAGTCTTCTCCAACACCACAGTTCAAAAACATCAATTCTTTGGTGCTCAGCTTTCTTTGTAGTTCAACTCTCACATCCATACATGACTACTGGAAAAACCATAGCTTTGACTAGACTGCTGCACAGTGCTGGAGCAGCCAAGAGGAGATTCCTGTCCTAACTATTGTAAATAGTGCTGCAGTGGACATTGGGGAACTTGTGTCTTTTTCAATTCTGGTTTCCTTGGGATATATGCCCAGTAGTGGAATTGCTGTGTGGAATGGTCATTTTATTCCTAGTTTTTAAAGGAATCTCTGTATGGTTCTCCACAGTGGTTGTATTACTTTGCATTCCCACCAACAGTGTAAGAGGTCTCCACACCCTCTCCAACATTTATTGTTTGTAGAGTTTTTGATGATGGCCATTCTGACCAGTGTGATAATAATAATACCTCATGGTTTAGATTTGTGCATTTCTCTGATAATGAGTGATGATGAGCATCTCTTCATGTGTTGATTAGCCATCTCTATGTCCACTTTGGAGAAATGTCTGTTTAAGTTTTTTCCTCACTTTTTGATTGGGTTGTTCATTTTTCAGGTATTGAGCTGCATGAGCTGCTTGTATATTTTGGAGATTACTTCTTTGTCTGTTGTTTCATTTGCTATTATTTTCTCCCATTTTGAGGACTGTCTTTCCACCTTGCTTACAATTTCTTTCATTGCACAGAAGCTTTTAAGCTTAATTAGGTCCCATTTGTTTTTCTTGTAATAGTTCTACTGAGACATAATGAACAATCTTTAAAATGTACCCTTTAAAGTCTACCATTTTGGGAGTTTTATGTTATTCACAGAGTTGTGCAACCATCATCACTACTTAACTTTAGAACATTTTCATCACCCTAAAGCTCAATAGGAGTCACTTCCTATTGCCTCCCTCCTCTTTTCCTCCAGCAATCTCTAATTTACTTTCTGTTTCTATAGATTTATTTTTTCTGGACTTTTCATGTAAATTGAATCATATATGGTCTTTTATTGATTTAATTCATTAATTTACATTTTCAAGGTTCATCCATGTGGTACCATGTATCAGTACTTCATTCATTTTTATTGGCAATTAACATTGCCTTGTATTGGTATACAACACTTTGTTTATTAATTCATCTGTTGATGGGCATTGGGATTGTTGGCTTGAAGTGGTATTTCTGTAGTTTTGATTTGTTAAAACATTTACTTCTGCTTCATTGAATATGTTAAAGCCTTTGTGTGGATCACAACAAACTGGAAAATTCTTCAAGGGTTGGGACCACCTTACCTGCATCTTGTAAAACTTGTATGCAGATCAAGAAGCAATAGTTAGAACCGGACATGGAACAGAGGGCTTGTTCTAAATTAGGAAAGGAGTACATCAAGGCTGAATATTGTCACTTTGCTCATTTAACTTACATGTGGAGCACATCATGAGAAATGCTGGACTGGATGAAGCACAAGCTGGAATCCAGATTGCTGGGAGAAAATCAATAACCTCAGATATGCAGATAACAACAGCCTTATGGCAGAAACCAAAGAGGAACTAAAGAGCCTCTTGATAAAGATGAAAGAGGAGAGTGAAAAAGCTGGTTTAAAACTTAACATTCAAAAAACTAAGATAATGGCATCTAGTCCCATCACTTCATGGCAAATAGAGGGGGTAACAATGAAAACAGTGACAGACTTTACTTTCTTGGGTTTCACAATCGCTGCTGATGGTGACTGCAGCCATGAAATTAAAAGACGTTTGCTCCTTGGAAGAAAAGCTATGACAAATCTAGACAGCATATTAAAAAGCAGAGACATTGCCTTGCTAACAAAGGTCCATATAGTAAAAGCTATGGTTTTTCTAGTAGTCATGCATGGGTATGAGAGTTGGACTATAAAGAAAGCTGAGGGCCAAATAATTTATGCTTTTGAACTGTGGTTTTGGAGAAGATTCTTGAGAGTCCCTTGGACTGCAAGGAGATCCAACCAGTCAGTCCTAAAGGAAATAAATCTTGAATATACAATGGAAGGACTGATGCTGAAGCGGAAGCTCCAATACTACTGTTGGTCACCTGATGTGAAGAATCCGTTCATTAGAAAAGACCCTGATGCAGAGAAAGACTGAAGGTAGGAGGAGAAGGGGACGACAGAGGACAAGAAAGCTGGACGGCATCACTGACTCAGTGGACATAAGTTTGAGCAAGCTCTGGGCGATAGTGAAGGACAGGGAAGCCTGGCGTCCTGCAGTCCATGGGGTCGCAAAGAGTCAGACATGACTGAGAGAGTGAACAACAACAATAACCAATAATATTAAGCATATTTTCATGTTCTCATTGGATGGCCTGTATATCTTCTTTGGATACATGTCTATTCAAATCTTTGCCAATTTTCTAATTGTCTATCTGCTGTTGAGTTGTAAAAGATCCTTACATATGCAGGGTAAAAGTCCCTCATATTATATAGAATTGAAAATGCTTTTTTTTATTTGTGATTTATTTTTTTTACCTTATTTGTGCTATCCTTTGAAGTACAAAGTTTTCTAATTCTAATGAAATACAAATTATTTACTATATATAGTTTTTTTATTGTTCGTACTTTTGATATAGAGTCTAAGAAATCATTGCCTAACCCAGGATCATGAACATTTACTCCTTAGTTTTTTTTTTAGGAGTTTGACAGTTTTACATCTTTTATTTTGTTCTGTGATCCATTTTGAGTTCATTTTTGTAAATGTTATAAGACAAATGTCCTAATTCATTGTTTTGCATGTGGATATCCAGTTGTCCCATTAATATTTGTTGATAAGACTATTCTTTCCCCATTGAATTGTTTTGATTTTACTCTTGTCAAATCAGTTGTTTTGGTATCCTTACTCAGAAATACAATGGTTTATTTTTTGACTCTGAGTTCTATTCCAGTGATTGGCATTTCTAGACTTATGTCAGTACCACACCATCTTGAATACTGTGGCTTTGTTTGAAACAAAAAAGTGAGTCATTCAATTTTATCCTTTTCCAAATAGTTTTGGGTTCTTACATTTACATAGGCTTTTTTTGCTCTCTTCTGTTTCTGAAACTCTCATTCTGTCTATATCGGTCTCATGGTAAATTAATTTGTTTTAGAAAAGTCTCTCTACTGTAATACGTCACTTTCCCCCAGTTGTTTTTGCTATTTCATCTTACTGTGAAACTATATTATTGTTTAATCTTTATGCTTCTGGTATTGTTACTTTTGAAGTCTTTTGGTATTTTCATTGACATAGACTTTAGACAATCCAGGTGTTACAGAAGCATACCATTTCCTCTCTTCCGGTAATTACAAATAATTTTCACAATGACTTCCTGCTCAGGGTAAGCCCAACTCTCCGTTGTGATGACAAGAGCAGGAACAGCAAGACAAATAGATTTTCAACAAGTTGCTCAGAAAACAGAAAAATAAGCCTCCATCTTTTCCCTCCAAACATCAGCATCATCTACACTGTGAAACAAGTATAGATTCCAGAACTGCCTTGAACTGACCTGTGGGAAGGAGAAATTCTTCAGGGCCTGAAGCCACATGCTTGGATTTGCTTGTTGCTACTGTTTTGATGCCAGCATTCCTTGAGGTGTTTTCTACTACCTCATGAGCAGACCCAACAGTGATGCCTATTTCAGTGCTGAAATTTGGATTTATATATACACTGTTCATAATGCAATGTCATTAAATTTAGGAACAGTAGAATTTTTAATGCTGGTTGACTTCCTTCTAAGCATGAGTGAACCATATATACAAAAAACTGGATATTTGCTTTCATTGTTATTTAGAAACCACTGGAGTGTTACTCCTTCTAATATTTTCAGTGTCCATGTAGATTTTTTGGTGCTAACTTTTGCCCCTAAGATCAAGTTAATATTTCTATTTATAACTTATAGTGTTAATTTTCATTTATATCATTTTACTCCTCAATACTGGGGGCTTCCCTGGTGGCTCAATTGGTGAAGAATGTGCCTGCAGTGATGGAGACCTGGGTTTGATTCCTGGGTAGGGAAGATTTCCTGGAGAAGGAAATGGCAACTCACTGCAGTATTCTTTTTTTTTTAATTTTTCATTAATTTATTTTAAAAAGGAAACAAAGATGAATATTTTTTAATGATAAAAGGTACAATTCACAAAGAAGATAGACAATGTAAACCATTAGACATCTAACAACAAAGAAACAGAGATACATAGAGCAAATATCAGAAGAAATGTAAGGGAAAAGAAAAAAATATCTAATCATAGTGAGACACATTAACATTTCTCTGAGAATATTTTATCATGGGCAGAAAAAATGAGAATAAAAGCATCTTGAATGTCATTAATAAATCAAATATATAAACTTTTTTCCTTGTATTGGAGTATAGCCAGTTAACAATGTGATAGTTTCAAGTAAACAGGCGAGGGACTCAGCTGTACATATGCATGTGTCCATTCTCCCCCAAACTCTGCTCTCCTCCAGGCTGCCGTGTACATTCAGCAAAGCTCCCTGTGCTAGATATGTGGGCCCCTGTTGGTTTTCTGTTTTATTTTATTTTTTAATTTATTTTAAATGAAACAAAGGTGAAATTTTTTAATGATAAAAGGTACAATTCCCAAAGAAGATAGAGATCATAAACTGTTAGACACCTTAACAGCAAAGAAACAAAGATACGTAAAGCAAAATCAGAAGAAATATAAGGGAAGAGAAAAAATATATAAACTTAGAGAGACATATTAACATTTCTCTGAGAATATTTTATCAAGTGCAGAAAAAATAAGAATAGGAGCATCTTGAATGATGTCATTAATAATTTAAATATAATAGATTTTTATTTAATTTATATTAATCATATCCTACACAAACATATTAAAAATTTTGTATCTCACATGTTGTTATTAGACATCCAGAGGACATTTAGAAAAACTGGCAAAAAGATAAACATTAAATTTCAAAAAGTTTATCTATGTTCAATACAGCAGTGTGTACATGTCCATCCCAGACTCCCTAACTGTTCTTTCCCCCCATTCTTCCTCTCTGGCAAGCATAGGTCCATTCTTTAAGTCTGTGAGTCTGTTTCTGTTTTGTAAGTAAGTTCAAGAAAGACTGTGTTTTCACTCTTGAATGTAAGCAGGTCTCTGGGGAGCAGAGATCTTTGCTAGCCAAAGTGATCTCTGGGGAGGAGGCAGCGCCAGGCTTTACTACCATGGGACATCTCCAGGGGCCAGTGTACTGGGTTGGTCAAAAAGTTCGGGGTTTTCCATAAGTGAATTTTTTTTTACAGTTAATACATCCCTAAATTGACTCCCAGTGCCTTTGCTCCAGGATCCAGACTGTGCAGAAACATAAGACATTCGTGGAGAGTTGTCTATCAGCCATTATTTGACCTAAGCTTCCCCCTAAATGGTATTTTTGTGCTTGGTCCAGCAACACTTGT
The DNA here is from genome assembly GCA_006410675.1 of Oreotragus oreotragus. Lineage (NCBI taxonomy): Eukaryota > Metazoa > Chordata > Mammalia > Artiodactyla > Bovidae > Oreotragus > Oreotragus oreotragus. The sequence continues at coordinate 308,932 of SJYX01022869.1, read as the reverse complement.
GATAGAATTGGAACCATATACATAGAAGATTCACATTGCCCCTGCACAAGGATGGCACACAAATTGGTGAATCATTTCAGACTTTTGCAATATAGGGGTAGGGGATTAAGAGGTACAAGCTGTTACATGTAAAATAAGATACAAGGATGGGCTTCCCAGGTGGCACTAGGAGTAAGGAACCTGCCTACCAATGAAGGAGATATGAGGCTCGGGTTCGATCCCTGGGTCAGGAAGATCCCCTGAAGAAGGGCATGGCAGCCCATTCCAGCATTCTTGTCTGGAGACTCCTGGTGGGCTACAGTCCTTAGTTCCCAAAGACTTGGGCATGACTGAAGTGACTTATCATCAGCTACAACACAGGGAGTATAGTCAGTGTTATTTATAATAACTATACCTGGAATATAGCCTTTAAAAATTGTGAATTAAAAAGCCCTCTATTTTCCTAATAGTCACTATTTAAATAGGATGTAGAGGAAGAATGATTTTCCAGATGAAAGAAAGTTGTGCCCAACGCTTGAAAGACACGTTGTCATTTCTTCTTCATGTTCTGTTTTCTTTGCAAAGATGGGCAGCCTTTTTCTCATTTGGGCTTGAAAACTCTTTGGCATTACGGCATCACCTAGACCATGGCTGACTCAACATAACACCTTCTGCCTTTTATTCTTTCTCAGTATTTTCATAGCATTCATCTTGGAGGCGTTTTTTGTGGCATATTCGTTAGAAAAGAGTGAAGTGGAAACTGCCATTGAGAAGAAGATTCAGGAGCTTGGAGTGGGGGTCCAAGAGTGAGTAGCAGTTCCTGACACGGCTCGTGGACTTTGGAGGTGGGGTGTTCTTGGCAGGGTCCTGACCACCTTTAGCCCGCGAGGTCCCATGGCAGCCAGCTGGCTCCTGGGTGCCAGTTCTCAGAGACCCTCACCGGCTGCACGGGTGGCATGGGGCCACGGCTGGGAGGACAGAGAGGGGGTCAGCTGAGGGACTCGGCCGTGTTCACACACGTCTTCCTCCCTGAAGGGAAGACGTGAAGGACGGGGTGCTCATTGACCACGTAAGATTCAGGAGCTTGGAGTGGGGGTCCAAGAGTGAGTAGCAGTTCCTGACACGGCTCGTGGACTTTGGAGGTGGGGTGTTCTTGGCAGGGTCCTGACCACCTTTAGCCCGCGAGGTCCCATGGCAGCCAGCTGGCTCCTGGGTGCCAGTTCTCAGAGACCCTCACCGGCTGCACGGGTGGCATGGGGCCACGGCTGGGAGGACAGAGAGGGGGTCAGCTGAGGGACTCGGCCGTGTTCACACACGTCTTCCTCCCTGAAGGGAAGACATGAAGGACGGGGTGCTCATTGACCACGTGGACACCAAGGACAGTAGCTTCAGTGCGGATGAAGGAGGCAACAAAAAGCAGGCCTTGAGAGGCCTGTACTTCAGAATTGCATCCAAAAGTAAGTTTAACCCAACCCGAAACTGCCTCTGATCCATCCTTCTCATAGCAGCTGCTGTGATGTTTCCAGAATGCAAACCTGACCTTCAGGGGCTTTCTGTGGGTCAAGGGTAAAGACCTGCCATGGGCTCAGGGGCTCCATATCCAGTTCCCTGAATATCTCAGCCCAGGACCCCCTGTGCCTTTGCCCTTCAGCCCTGTTGGCCCTACTTCCTTGGCTCTCTTGCTCCACCCTGCCACAGGCCCTTTGCACATGCTGCTTTCTCCCCATGCTCTCATCCCATCCACCCCTCCTTGCCTAATCAAGGCCTCTCCTCCTACAGGTCTCTGCTCAGGTAGTACTTCCTTGGGAAAGCACCCTGGGCTCCCCAAGAAGTCAGGTGCTCCTGGGAGCTCCCCCCAGCTCTCCTCCCCCATCTTTTAGCACAGGTCAGCCGCACATCCATTGCTGAGTGACTGCCTGGTCACCGTCTGTCTTCTCTGCAGACTCAAAGCTCCACAGGTGCAGGGCTGTATCTTTTTTGTTCTCCATTGTATCCCCAGGAGATCAGTGGAGAAATAACTCTAGAAAAAATGAAGAGATGGAGCCAAAGCAAAAACAATATTCAGTGTGGATATGACTCGTGATGGAAGTAGAGTGCGATGCTGTAAAGAGCAATATTGCATAGGAACCTGGAATATTAAGCCCATGAATCAAGGCAAATTGGAAGTGGTCAAGCAGGAGATGGCAAGAGTGAACATTTTGGTGAACATTTTAGGAATCAGTGAACTAAAATGGACTCGAATGGGTGAATTTAACTTAGATGACCATTATATCTACTACTGTGGGCAAGAATCTCTTAGAAGAAATGGAGTAGCCATCATGGTCAACAAGAGAGTCTGAAATGCAGTACTTGGATGCAATCTCAAAAATGATAGAATGATATTTGTTCGTTTCCAAGGTATACCATTCAGTATCAGAGTAGTCCAAGTCTATCCTCCAACCAGCAATGCTGAAGAAGCTGAACAGTTCTGTGAAGACCTACAAGACCTTCTAGAACTAACACCCCCAAAAGATGTCCTTTTCATTATAGGGGAATGGAATGCAAAAGTAGGAAGTCAAGAAACACCTGGAGTAACAGGCAGATTTGGCCTTGGAGTACAGAATGAAGCAGGGCAAAGGCTAACAGAGTTTTTCCAAGAGAAGGCACTGGTCATAGCAAACACCCTCTTCCAACAGCACAAGAGACGACTCTACACATGGACCTCACCAGATAGTCAATACCAAAATCAGATTGATTATATTCTTTGCAGCCAAAGATGGAGAAGCTCTATACAGTCAACAAAAACAAGACTGGGAGCTGACTGTGGCTCAGATCATGAACTCCTTATTGCTAAGTTCAGACTTATATTGAAAAAAGTAGGGAAAACCACTAGACCATTCAGGTATGACCTAAATCAAATCCCTTACAGTAGAAGTAACATTAGATTCAAGGGATTAGATCTGATAGAGTGCCTGATACACTATGGATGGAGGTTCATGACATTGTATAGGAAGAATTGATCAAGACCATCTCCAAGAAAAAGAAATGCAAAACGCCAAAATGGTTGTCTGAGGAGGCCTTACACATAACTGTGAAAAGAAGAGAAGTGAAATGCAAAGGAGAAAAGGAAAGATATACCCATTTGAATGCAGAGTTCCAAGGAATGGCAAGAGGAGATAAGAAAGCCTTCCTCAGTGATCGATGCAGAGAAATAAAGGAAAACAATAGAATAGGAAAGACTAGAGATCTCTTCAATAAAATTAGAGATATCAAGGGAATATTTCAAGCAAAGATGGGCACAATAAAGGACAGAAATGGTATGAACCTAACAGAGCAGAAGATATCAAGAAGAGGTGGCAAGAATACACAGAAATATACAAAAGAGATCTTTACTACCCAGATAATCACGATGGTGTGATCACTCACCTAGAGCCAGACATCCTGGAGTGCAGTGTCAAGTGGGTGTTAGGAATCATCACTATGAATAAAGCTAGTGGAGGTGATGGAATTCCAGTTGAGCTATTTCAAATCCTGGAAGATGATGCTGTGAAAGTGCTGCACTCAATATGCCAGCAAATTTGGAAAACGCAGCAGTGGCCACAGGACTGGAAAAGGCCAATTTTCATTCCAAGCCCAAAGAAAGGCAAGCCAAAGAATGCTCAAACTACCGCCCAATTGCACTCATCTCACACGCTAGCAAAGTAATGCTCAAAATTCTTCAAGCCAGACCGCAACAGAACATGAACCGTGAACTTCCANAGAGTAGTCCAAGTCTATCCTCCAACCAGCAATGCTGAAGAAGCTGAACAGTTCTGTGAAGACCTACAAGACCTTCTAGAACTAACACCCCCAAAAGATGTCCTTTTCATTATAGGGGACTGGAATGCAAAAGTAGGAAGTCAAGAAACACCTGGAGTAACAGGCAGATTTGGCCTTGGAGTACAGAATGAAGCAGGGCAAAGGCTAACAGAGTTTTTCCAAGAGAAGGCACTGGTCATAGCAAACACCCTCTTCCAACAGCACAAGAGAAGACTCTACACATGGACCTCACCAGATAGTCAATACCAAAATCAGATTGATTATATTCTTTGCAGCCAAAGATGGAGAAGCTCTATACAGTCAACAAAAACAAGACTGGGAGCTGACTGTGGCTCAGATCATGAACTCCTTATTGCTAAGTTCAGACTTATATTGAAAAAAGTAGGGAAAACCACTAGACCATTCAGGTATGACCTAAATCAAATCCCTTACAGTAGAAGTAACATTAGATTCAAGGGATTAGATCTGATAGAGTGCCTGATACACTATGGATGGAGGTTCATGACATTGTATAGGAAGAATTGATCAAGACCATCTCCAAGAAAAAGAAATGCAAAACGCCAAAATGGTTGTCTGAGGAGGCCTTACACATAACTGTGAAAAGAAGAGAAGTGAAATGCAAAGGAGAAAAGGAAAGATATACCCATTTGAATGCAGAGTTCCAAGGAATGGCAAGAGGAGATAAGAAAGCCTTCCTCAGTGATCGATGCAGAGAAATAAAGGAAAACAATAGAATAGGAAAGACTAGAGATCTCTTCAATAAAATTAGAGATATCAAGGGAATATTTCAAGCAAAGATGGGCACAATAAAGGACAGAAATGGTATGAACCTAACAGAGCAGAAGATATCAAGAAGAGGTGGCAAGAATACACAGAAATATACAAAAGAGATCTTTACTACCCAGATAATCACGATGGTGTGATCACTCACCTAGAGCCAGACATCCTGGAGTGCAGTGTCAAGTGGGTGTTAGGAATCATCACTATGAATAAAGCTAGTGGAGGTGATGGAATTCCAGTTGAGCTATTTCAAATCCTGGAAGATGATGCTGTGAAAGTGCTGCACTCAATATGCCAGCAAATTTGGAAAACGCAGCAGTGGCCACAGGACTGGAAAAGGCCAATTTTCATTCCAAGCCCAAAGAAAGGCAATGCCAAAGAATGCTCAAACTACCGCCCAGTTGCACTCATCTCACACGCTAGCAAAGTAATGCTCAAAATTCTTCAAGCCAGACCGCAACAGAACATGAACCGTGAACTTCCAGATGTTCAAGCTGGTTTTAGAAAAGGCAGAGGAACCAGAGATCAAATTGCCAACAGCCATTGGATCATCAAAAAAGAGAGTTCCAGAAAAACATCTACTTCTGACTTATTGAATACGTGAAAGCCTTTGACTGTGTGGATCACAACAAACTGTGGAAAATTCTTAAAGACATGGGAATACCAGACCACCTGACCTGCTTCCTGAGAAATCTGTCTGCAGGTCAAGAAGCAACAGTTAGAACTGGACATGGAACAACAGACTGGTTCCAAATCGGAAAAGGAGTACATCAAGGCTGTATGTTGTCACCCTGCTTATTTAACTTATATGCAGAGCACATCATGAGAAATGCTGGACTGGATGAAGTACAGCTGGAATCAAGATTTCTGGGAGAAATATCAATAACCTCAGATAAGCAGATGATACCACTCTTATGGTAGAAAGAGAAGAAGAACTATAGAGCCTCGAGAGTGAAAAGGTTGGCTTAAAGCTCGACATTCAGGAAACAAAGATCATGGCATCTGGTCCCATGACTTCATGGCAAATAGATGGGGAAACAATGGAAACAATGAGAGACTTTATTTTGAGGGGCTCCAAAATAACTGCAGATGGTGACAGTAGCCATGAAATGAAAAGACACTCCTTGGAAGGAAAGTTATGACCAACCTAGACAGCTTATTAAAATGCAGAGACATTACTTTGCCAACAAAGGTCCATCTAGTCAAAGCTATGGTTTTTCCAGTAGTCATGTATGGATGTGAGAGTTGGACTATAAAGGAAGCTGGGCGCTGAAGAATTGAGGCCTTTGAACTGTGGTGTTGGAGAAGAGTCTTGAGAGTCCCTTGCACTGCAAGGAGATCCAACCAGTCCATCCTAAAGGAAATAAGTCCTTAATATTGGAAGCACTGATGCTGAAGCTGAAACTCTTAATACTTTGGCCACCTGATGCGAAGAACTGACTCATTTGAAAAGTCCCTGATGCTGGGAAAGATTGAAGGTGGGAGGAGGAGGAGACGAGAGGATGAGATGGTTGGATGGCATCACCTACTCAATGGACATGAGTTTAAGCAAGCCCCAGTAGTTGCTGATGGACAGGGAGGCCTGGTGTGCCACATTCCATGGGGTTGCAGAGTCAGACAGGACTGAGAGACTGAACTGAACTGAACTGTACTCCCAGGGCCTCACAATGTGCCTGGGACACGGGGTCATTAACATCAGCTGTTTAATTACTTTACTGACTTGCAGTGAATTATGGATTGATTGAGTAAACCCAAGGGGGCTTCCCTGGTGGCTCAGTGGTGAAGAACCCGCCTGCTAGTGCAAGATATGTGGGTTTGGTCCCTGGGTTGGGAAGATGCCCTGGAAAAGAAAATGGCAACCTGCTCCAGTATTCTTGCCTGGGAAATCCCATGGACAGAGGAGCCTGGTGGGCTACAGTNCAGTGGTGAAGAACCCGCCTGCTAGTGTAAGATATGTGGGTTTGGTCCCTGGGTTGGGAAGATGCCCTGGAAAAGAAAATGGCAACCTGCTCCAGTATTCTTGCCTGGGAAATCCCATGGACAGAGGAGCCTGGTGGGCTACAGTCCATGAGGGCACACAGGGTTGATAATACTTTGCAACTAAATGACAACATCTAGTGAACGCAAACCTGTCTGAATTCCAGCTGGGGCTTTGGCGGGGACACCGTACTGTGCAATTAGACACAGCACAGCATAGATACAGGGAGGAGTGGGGCGGGCACGCCACCCCAGAGGTGGTCCTCCTGCCTCCTTCAAGGAGGACCTTCTCCTTGGTATGCAGAGCCTCCGCGGGGGTTGGGAGCTCTGTGGGATGGCCTCCGAGGTCCTCCTTCAGGAAAGCCCAGCTCTGAGGGGCTGGGTGCTCCCCTCCTCCCCCCACAGTCCGGTTCCATGTGCCCTTTCTCCTTCCTCCCAGAGTACAAGACGGTGGACACTTTGTTGCAGCAGATGTTTGAGTCTGAAATAGCTCCAGAGGGTAAAGACCTTTCCTTGGAGGAGATTATGAACTTCTCACCCAAGAAGCTCAATTTTGATAACAGTGCCTGATCCTGAGACTGGGAATCGTCCATAGGCCTCTGAATGCAGAGAGGCCTCGGTCACATGTCACATGTCAGGGTGGCAGCTGAGCCTGGCCTGGGAGGGGCCTTTCCTTGTTCTGAGGGTGACCTGGTGCAAAGTGAAGGCTTCAGGACCAACACTCTCAGGCCAGACTGGTTTCCTGCCTGGCTCCCCACTGACCATGCCACCTAAACTCTCTGGGCCCTGCATCCTCACCTGCAAGTCTGGGGCAGGTGGCACCTGCCTCCCAGACTGTGTGCACTGTGTGGACGGTGGTTGGAGTGCTGACTGTGTGCTCCAGATGGTGTTTAACTTTCTGGGTTAAAACCTAGAAAGCTGGTGTTCGGCGTTGGTACTTGGAATTCCATTACCACCATGATTCCCAGGAGATGGGGGCCTCGCTGACCCATCTGTTGGGATTTGTGGAGTCCTGCCATCCATCCAGACCTCTCTTATTTCTTTGTATATTTAACATTTATCATTATGTAAAGGATTAAGCTAAATGTGCTTAGTGGCAACTTGTTTAAATTTGAAAATATGCTGGCCATTTCTTCTTTTAATTATTTAGAAACGATGCTGTCATTGTAAAACATTCAACACAGAAATACAGCAAAAAACGAAAAGTTGCTCTTTTCCCTGTTATAAAGTTTTTATTTTGTGTTGTGGTATAGCCGATTAACAATGTTGTGATAGTTTCAGGGGAACAGTGAAGGGACTCAGCCGCACATTTACATGTATCCATTCTCTCCCAAACTCCTCTCCCATCCAGGGTGCCACATAATGCTGAGCAGAGTTCCCTGTGCTATACAGCAGGTCCTTGCTGGTTATCCATTATAAATACAGCAGTGTGCACATGTCCATCTCCAACCCCCTAGCTATCCCTTCCCCCATCCTTCCCCCTCAGCCCCTCTCTTTCATTCTTCCACTCACAATCTGACCCCGCCCCCCCGTTTCCAGGGGTAACTGCCAAGTGTGTGCTTTTCTTTCTGGAAGTAAATCTACCCATGTACAGTCATGGATATCATGTGTATTACTATATCATTTCATTTTTAAAATTTCTATTTATTTACTTAGGCTGTGCCTGGTCTTAGTTGCAGCACACAGGATCTCAGTTTCTTGACCAGGGATTGAACCTGGGCCCCTGCATTGGGAGCGAGAAGTTTTAGCTACTAGACCACCAGGGAAGCCCCTGTATCATTGCATCTTTTATCCTAAATGGGATGATGACATTTATCATGTTTAACTCAAGATCTTGCTTTTATTCCCTTACTAGTAATTGTCTCCGGGGAAGGCAATGGCACCCCACCCCAGTACTCTTGCCTGGAAAATCCAATGGACGGAGTAGCCTGGTGGGCTGCAGTCCATGGGGTCGCTAACAGTTGGACAGACTGAGCGACTTCACTTTCACTTTTCTCTTTCATGCATTGGAGAAGGAAATGGCAACCCACTCCAGTATTCTTGCCTGGAGAATCCCAGGGATGGGGGAGCCTGGTGGGCTGCCGTCTATGGGGTCACACAGAGTCGGACACGACTGAAGTGACTCAGCATCAGCAGCAGCAGTAATTGTCTCCTGTTGAAGTGTAGACACAATTGACACACACCACTGTCAACTGCTCCATACCATCTGTGTCTCTTGATTTTTTTCACCTGCTCAGTGTTAATAGTGGAGGAAATTTTGTTGTGTAACTTCTTTTTTTCAAGTGTGAGCCCTACAGGAGGAATGGACTCACAAGAGTCAGGCATGACTTAACGACCCAACCACCACCACCACCACGGCAGGAAAGCAAGTCTCAGGGTCAGACGCCTAGGATCGGATTACTACTTTCTTGCAGCAGCCGGGAGGGGGGCGGGGCACCATCCTGCCCCAGCAGCTGCCTGCAGTGTAAGGCAGGCGACGTGGGGCAGGAGTGGTGGCCGCTGTGGCCTTTTCTCCAGGTCTTTCTTCTGCCTTTTAGGGGACTAGTCACCCCCACATGTTGGCATCTGGGCTCCCAGCTGGACACGTCATACCTCATCTCCCTGGCAAGAGACACAACCAACTGGATTGTGTCTGGTCTATGGGCTGTGAGCTCAGCTGGGGTCCACAGCTTGAAGGTCTTGCTCCTGGGAACGACGTCCACCTCTGCTGGGAAATGGCAACCATCGGAACATCCTGGATTCCTCCTGTTCAGCATGGCAGGGTCAGCATTAGCACAGGATTGCCCACCCCAGACGAACGAGAGGTCACAATCACCTTTGTCTTCTCTAAGCTGCCTTGTGTGGGTTCTGTGTTACTGGAGCTTAGCCTGCCTGCAGCTGGACTGATCCAGAAATGGTTTCACCTCAACCATTCAGAACAGAACCAGTGGGACAGATGGATTGACTTGAGGGAGGAGGAGGACCAAGGACACTGACTCCTGGGACTGGAGACAGAGAAGGTGAAGAGGAACAGCGTTGCAGGTGTGTTTGCGTATCGTGCCGGTGCCCGACCATCTCTGAGCGCTTATCTCTGGTATGCCTGGGCCACACTTGTGGCTTCTCAGGTGCATCTTAGGGAAAAGTACCTCTTGGAACTATTGCCTTAGACACAGATATAGTCCAAAGCGAAAAGGCACTGGTAACAGGAATCTCTGTCTCCGGAGTAGCCAGCGTTGTTCTCAGCTGGGACTGGGAATGTGGAGCAGGTGGCGGCAGTGGGGAGTGAGAATGGATGGGAAAGACCTTGACCCAAGTGTAAGTTAAGTGTTAGTCGCTCAGCTGTGCCCGGCTCTTTGCGACCCCATGGCCTGCAGCCCATCAGGCTCCTCTGTCCGTTAGATTTTCCAGGCAAGGATACTGGAGTGGGTTGCCATTTCCTTCTCCGGGGGATCTTCCCAAACCAGGGATTGAACCCGGGTCTCCTGCACTGCAGGCAGATTCTTTACCAACTGAGCTACAAGGGAAGCCCAAGTAGATACTAAATCTGAACCTTGGTGAATGCAGCCCACACCTGGGCACTTAGGATGAGCTGGGCCCTTGCTAGGCTCGAGACATGGGGTAAATGGAACCCGGCTCTGTCCCCAGGGAACTCCAGTCTCCGTTGGTGAGTTGGAGCTTTCTTTGCCCCCAACACTGCTGTCTGTGGCGTCCATCTCCATTGCCCCCTACCTTTAAGATTTTTTTGATAAGGACCATTTTTAAAGTCTTTATTGTATTTGTTACAGTGTTACTTCTGTTTTGTATGTGTTAATTTTTTTGGCCCCTAGGTCTGTGGGATCTTAGCCCCCTGACCAGGGATCGAACCCTCACCCCCTGAACCACCAGGCAAGTCCCTCAGTTGCCCTTTGGATGCAGAGCTTTTGTCCTTGTGCAGATAAACTGTGTATGTGACCCAGACAACTAACTTACAATGAAATGAAGATAGCTGCTACAGTTTGTACCATGAAACGGAGAAAAAACCCCAAAACCCATCACTACCACCAAAAACAATCTACTTCCTAAAGGGCGTATTTAATAAAATGATTTCGTTTCGATGGAGCCTTCCTCCCTGGGGACAAGGCTGTAGCTAGGAAAGCTGACTGTGCAGGTGGTGAGTGGAGTCCTTGGCACAGACTGGGCACCAGATGGGTGTCAACAGCGCTGAGATGACGCTGGTCAGGTTGAAGTTGCTGGTGTGAAGGACACGGAGGGTGTCTTGGGTGTGATGGGGCTGAAGGTTCAGTAACAGCAAATGGGCTGGCAGAGAGGCAGGACCTGTTGACAGGGGCTGGAGGCAGAGGCCAAGGGTCCTCTCTGCCCAAGACAGGAAGGCACCACAGCTGTTTTAGCTCTGAGTTCAGTAGAACAGGGGGCTTCCCTGGTGGCTCAGACGGTAAAGAATCTGCCTGCAGTGCAGACCTGGTTTCCATCCCTGGGTCAGGAAAATACCTTGAAGGGAATGGCAGCCCACTCCAGTATTCTTATCTGGAGAATCTCATGGACAGGAGCCTAGCAGGCTCCATGTGGTTGCCCAGTTGGACATGACTGAGTAACTGACACTTTCACTTTAGTAAAACAGCACCCTTATCTGTTTTTGTCTTGTTTCCACTGAAAACATTTTTAAGAGGAAAGAAAAAAATCCCACAGATGTCTTTATCGGTGCTCAGTTGTTTTGACACTGTAAATCTAATGTTGGTTTCCTTCTAATTTGAGGATATGTTTGATCAATCATGTAGGTTATATTATTTTAAAAATAAAAACATTTGCAGGACTTCCCTGGTGGTCCAGTGCGAGATTTCACCTTCTAATGCAGGCGCTGGTCAATGAATGATGTTGGCTGCTGTTATTTCAGAGCTAACTAATGATGTATGGGGTTTATATGGCTATTTTCAAGATCTGGGATAGTCTTTTTCATGGTACTTGGGCTCTCTACCACGAGCGCCACCTGGGAAGCTATACACACATATACACACACAGTTACATATATAAAGGACATGCACATTTTATTCATAAAAACATGAAGTCCGCTGGATATATTTGGGGAAATTTTGCTTATTTTACGCAAATATAAACCTTTAAATTTGGGTGAAAAAACCGGACGTGGCTCTTTTCTGGCTTAAACAGGTCCGTGTTTTAAGCGCTTTCAGAGCACGTCCTTGTGCAGACTGTCCTCATAAATGCTCGCATCCACCCCAAAAGCAGTGTCATCAGCTGCTGGCAGGGACCTTATCCTGCTGTGTATTTTACTGAAATATCTGTAACAACTGTGTCACATGGACATACTCTGCGGGCTTTTATTTTTAAGAAACATTTACAGTAATAGTAAATGTGGACATCGAGGTACTGAGTGAATGGGCAGGTATTTACAAGGCGATCCCCAGGGAGTGTCCATGTTTTATTTCCGAGAACGCTTATATTCTAAGAGCAGTACAATTAGCCTATTACACAGGGTCTTGATCTTGCTGGTGTAGTGTTCTTGAAATATTTTCTTTAGCTTCTGCCTTAACAAATCCAAAGATGGAAGATGATGACAATCGGGTATATTCAACATTACGTGAAAAAATTCATTCCACATGTCCAGGTGAGGAAGCCTGATGAGACAAGCCGTAAAAGAAGGATGAAGCGTAGCCTTCAACACACGTGGCAACCCCACTCTTGCATCTGACTTCACTCTCACCTAAAGCCAGCTTAATGCATCAAGAATGGGAATGTTGACTCTATTGTAACTAAGAGAAATTAGAGATTCAGTTAAATGTCTACACACACCTTGTTGAACAAAAGTTACGGAGAAACAGAACCGCTTAACTTTCTCAATGCAGAGGGCCAGGACTGTGCTATGTTACCCTGCTTCCCAAGGCATGGATGTTCGTGGCAAAGATCCATCTTCCACCAGACAGAAGGCAACATCCACTGTAGTACCCATGTTAATACCCACCTTCTAAAAAGACCTTCAGGCTTCCAGATGCCCCCTTCATTTTTCACTTTCATGTAAGTGCCAAAAAGCATGCAGTATATGGTTGCAGCAACTCCAAAGTAATCAATCTATAAAAGAAATACAGGTGTCAACAGGGACCTCCTGTGCAGTACAGGGAACTCTGCCCAGTGTCATGGGGCAGCCTGATGGGAGGGGAGTCTGGGGGAGAAAGGACACACATGTATGTATGGCTGAGTCTCTTTGCCGTCCACCTGAAACTATCACCATGTCACTAACTGGCTATACTCCAGTACAAAATAAAGTTTTTTAATAAAAGAAAATGAAAATATGGGTGTGTATCAATGATTAAAATAGTAATTTACATGTGAGTAAATTATGTCTGTCCAAGTTATGCAGCTGCTGCTGCTGCTGCTGCTGCTAAGTCACTTCAGTCGTGTCCGACTCTGTGTGACCCCACAGACGGCAGCCCACCAGGCTCCCCCATCCCTGGGATTCTCCAGGCAAGAATACTGGAGTGGGTTGCCATTTCCTTCTCCAATGCATGAAAGAGAAAAGTGAAAGTGAAGTCGCTCAGTCTGTCCGACTGTTAGCGACCCCATGGACTGCAGCCCACCAGGCTACTCCGTCCATTGGATTTTCCAGGCAAGAGTACTGGGGTGGGGTGCCATTGCCTTCCCCG
>SJYX01022869.1:236937-285494 GCA_006410675.1 Oreotragus oreotragus | reverse complement strand
ACATTACTTTGCCGACTAAGTTCCGCCTAGTCAAGGCTATGGTTTTTCCTGTGGTCAAGTATGGATGTGAGAGTTGGACTGTGAAGAAGGCTGAGCACCGAAGAACTGATGCTTTTGAACTGTGGTGTTGGAGAAGACTCTTGAGAGTCCCTTGGACTGCAAGGAGATCCAACCAGTCCATTCTGAAGGAGATCAGCCCTGGGATTTCTTTGGAAGGAATGATGCTAAAGCTGAAACTCCAGTACTTTGGCCACCTCATGTGAAGAGTTGACTCATTGGAAAAGACTCTGATACTGGGAGGGATTGGGGGCAGGAGGAGAAGGGGACGACAGAGGATGAGATGGCTGGATGGCATCATGGACTCGATGGACGTGAGTCTGAGTGAACTCCGGGAGTTGGTGATGGACACGGAGGCCTGGAGTGCTGTGATTCATGGGGTCGCAAAGAGTCGGACACGACTGAGCGACTGAACTGAAGTGTTATCTGCAGAAATTCTTAAAAGTGGGTGTGTGGGTCTAAACGTATATGTGTTTTCAATTTTGATAGGTAGCTGCCCAGTTGCCCTTTATAGTCACAGCAGCAATCAATCCTATAGTTCTGCCTTAACAAGATGTTCTCATCTTAATACTACAGGTGAAACCACAGATGAAACCTGTTATTGGTGGGCAGGGCAGGGAGGTGACAGGAGAAACAGCACACACACACACACACCAGTCAGCATCAACTTCCCGCAGAGAAAAGAGAGTTTAAAGGTTTATTAGCCATGTGGTGCTTACCTAATTGGAATTCAGTCTTGGGCTTGATGGCTGGAAGCTTACATGCCCATTCATAAGTATTTGGATAGGAACTCACTGGTTCAGAAAGCCCGGATAAAAGTTTGAGAATCAACTCCTCATCCCAGGGGTTCTCAACAGTGAAGTCTTGAGGGAATGGGAACAAAAAAAGGAAATGAATTCAGTAGGCAAGACACCAAATAAATCATAAGACAAAGCAAGTGGAGACCTTTGTCAAATAGCCTTTTAAGTCTTATCTCTAAAGAGCATTGATTCAAATAATCAATTATCATTTCAAAAGTCAAAACTGGTAGTTCTGCAGTTCATTGTCATTTTCAGATCCACAAGTTTGCGTGTTCAGTTGTGCCAAAGGAAATCAAAATCAGGGGCATCTGTTCATGATTCTGCCTTTAACAGAACTGGGGTACCCACACATCTTGAAGGCAGGCTTGGAGATTCATGACTGACACGCTCAGCTATGTGCTCTTTAGACCGGTTTTCCACTTCCATCTGGAGAACACGCTCCCTTTTAATACTTACATTCTTGCTTGTTGTTCAGTTGCTAAGTTATGTCCGACCCTTTGTGACCCCGTGGACTGTACTACGTGCAATTTATCTGTATGAGATACACTCTGGATCTACAAAGAGAAACCATTCCTAAAGGGAAGAAAAAAGTTTCTGCCCAATTTAGAATGCTCTAAAAAATTCTGTTAGTGGCAGTTATCAGTCTGATCCAACAAGACTGACACTTACTAATGCTAAGCAGATGCAGGACACTGTTCTGAGCCCTTCATGTTTAGTAACTCACATGGCCCTCACAGTAAGACGCTAAAGGAGGTACTACCAACCCCTCCACTTTACGGAAAAGAGGGCCACTGAGAATTGAAACGATCTTGGCCAAGATCAAATGACAGCCTAAGAGGGGGTGGCTAGGATTAGAATCTAGCGAGTCTGGGGACTTCCCTGGTGGGCCAGTCATTAAGACTCCATGCTCCCAATGCAGGGGGCCCAAGTTTGATCCCTGGTGAGGGAACTAGATCCCTCATGCTGCAACTAAAGATTGAAGAGCCCACGTGCCATAACTAAGATCCAGCACAGCCAAATAAGCAGTAAATCTGTGTTAAAAAAAATCTAGCTAGTCTGTCTTCAGAGTCTGTGCTCTTAACCACTATTCAAGACTATTTCTGTGTAGCCTTGGGGTAAGGCTGCAGGTCCTTCGATCCTGAGCCTGTTTACTTTTCTGTAAAATGGAGCTAACAGTGTCACATGAAATGCCTGGCACATAGTGGGCCCCCCAATTCCACTTGCTTCTTCCAACAGTAGTTATTTTGATATTTTAAAATTAAAACAAAATTATTCCTTCAAGGAGGCTACTGTTGTATGCACAGTGAGATAACCTGCAAGTTTGTGTTCTACTCTTTTGAGTTTCTTTCATGAAACAGCTTTTACCAGGCTAGTGTCCTTATTCAGGGAACAATTAAGATTGAGCATCTGTTCATACTTGGAGCGTCGACTTTCCCAAGCGGGCCAGCCTGCATCAGTTCAGCCTGGAGCCCAGCGCTGGCTTCTGCCGGATCCTCTGCAGTGGCAAAGTCGGGGTCTGTGACTTTACAGGCCTTGAGACCCTGCTCTGCCTCGCTCGTCAGCACGGCTGCAGCAGGCTGGCCCAGACGGAGCAAGGACGCCGAAGGGCCATCTGCAGGGCACACTGGGTCTGGGCTTGTCTCTTCAACTGGACTGGATGTGATAAAAGGATAGAGGAAGCAAGACACGTGATTACAAGCTTTCTGGGTTTGATCCCAGCAAAGTCCCACAGGACAGTTTCCTTTTCATTCTATGAAGGACATTTCAAATCTGCTTCACAAATAGTTGATTAAAGCACTTTCTCTGTACAAATATGTGTGAATACATGGTTCATACATGGTAATATATTAGATAAATAGGTGAGGTGAGACACTAGATATTCTTTAGCAGGATATGCTGGGAAGTTTATTTCCCTGAGTTGTCCTCTAAGCATCACTACTGTGAACGAGGTTAAATATTTAACTTTATTACAAAAATGGCTTCTTTTATGACACTGAAACAAACAGAAAATGTCAGTCATAATTCAGTAACCTAACAGCAGTACACTTAGACACATACACACAGACACACACACACTGGGGACACGCACACATGGACACAGCTGACCCTCATCACTCACGGATTCCATATTTGTGAATTCACCTATGTGCAAATACTAATTCTGGAGTAATTTTAGATTTAATCATCTGTTGCAAAGATAATAGAGAATTCCCATAAGCTCCTCCTCAATTTCCTCTAATGCTAGCATCTCACGTTAACGTGGCTCTCTTGTCAAAAGCAGTAAACCAACCTCTGTCATACTACCACTGACACACTTCCAGACCTCGTCTGGATTTTGCCAGGTTTTCCACACGATACCGTGTCTGCTCCAGGATCCAGTTGTGGACGCCGTGCTGCATTTAGTTGTCACCTTCCTTCCTCTCTTCTCCTGTGAGTTTCTTGGTCTTTGCTGGTTCCCTAAGACCTTAGTCAGTCCAGCTACTTCCTAGTCTGTCCCTTGATTTGGACCTCTCTGTTTTTATCATCATTAAGACGGTCCTGGAACGGGAAGACATGCCCTTCTCTCCTCCCGTGATTTCGCCATGCAGTTCTACTCCCCCAGTCAGCGGAAGTCAGGGATTCTCTGCTACCCCAGCCGCTGTGCTCACTCCCTGATGTATTAAAACCAAGTGTTCTGGTTAATCATTGTATTTAATTTTTTTTTATCCTTTCAAAGTATTTATTGAATTTGTTACATTATTGCTTCTGTTGCTTTATGTTCTGGTTTTTTTGGCTGCAAAGCATGTGGGATCTTAGTTCCCCAACCAGGGATCGAACCTTCATCCTCTGCACTGGAAGGTGAGCTCTTAACCACTGGAAGTGGCTAGGGAAGTCCCCAATCACTGTACTTACATCTACAGAGTACCTGCTGACGTAAAGCTCTCAGTTAATAAAAACTCTGGCAACCCTTAAAGACAGGAATGAGGTATTCCTTTACAGATTAAAAAGCAACGCTACAATGAAAATGGAGAGAGACAGAACCACACACACCCCCGCAATACCTGAACTTTCTCTCTTTCAAGGGTTCCACCTTGTTTCTTGCACAAGAATCCACAGCCACATGGGCGTGCTGGTTTGCTACCATATTTTCTGAAACACACGAGAAAGTAGAGATGGACACTATACACACATGTATTTTACATGGTTGTGAAGTCCGGAATTCCTTTTTTGCACTGACTTTCATTACAGTTTCAAAATAATGTTCCATGGTAAAAAGCAGTACATTTTTTAAAATGAGGGGAAAAACAGAAAAACTTCTGTTATTGTATGTGAGCTTTTCTACCTTATACATCTAATCCACACAATCCTTTAAGAGAAGACAGTCCAGATGGGACTTCTCCCGTGGCTCAGTGGTAAAGAATCTACCTGCCTGTCTTTCAGGAGACACGGAGTAGATCCCTGATCTGGGAAGATTCCATATGCCGAGGGGCAGACTAAACCTGTCACCACAGCTCCTGGGCCTGTGCTCCAGAGCCCAGGAGCCACAGCTGCTGAGGCCCGCACCCAGAGCCTGTGCTCCGCAGCAAGGGAGGCCACTGCCGCGAGACGCCCGCACACGGCAGCCAGAGAGCAGCCCCAGCTCGCCAAGACCAGAGAGCAGCCCGCGTGGCAAGGAAGAGCTCCCAGCCCCAAAAGCAAGCAAACAAATAAAATTATTAAAAAAAAAACCTACAGAGGTAAACAAGATAGGGTAGAAATACGGAGACTACCAAGTGAGGCTAACACAATATAGAGCCAGGTGAAACTTGACTAGCTAGTGCCTCACTGAGCAGGTGCTAATAATACTCCAGCACTAGAACATTAGCTTCTCTTCATATGACCAAAGTGGCAATATACCAAGAAAGGCCAATACTGAGTTTATGAAAGACGCCTGACTTAAAACAGATTAAGTTCTCCAAATTGAAACAAGTTTTAAATTAAAAAAAAAATAATAAAGTAGCAAGTCTGTGATAGCACTTGGCAATTGTCCAAGTTTCAACTAAATCCTTTAAAATTCAGGTAAGAAATATATTTGGTTAGCACAGTAAGAAAAGATTTTTACTGCTTAGTTGAAAATGTTTAGGCCTGTATGCGCAGACTTCATGTTAAAATCAGTTTCCATCCTTTCATCCAGGGGAATGGAATTCTTTGGCATCTGCTTCAGTGAACAACTGCTACTTAAAAAACAGAAAAAGGGCCAGCAGTGATTATTTGGCTAGTGGTCCCAGATCTTACAGCACAAGCGTGCCTCTGAGACACCGTGGATTTGGATCCATTCCACTGCAATAAAGCGATTATACAAATGTTTTGGTTTCCCAGTGCACGCACAAGTTACGTTTACACTGTACTGGAGTCTTAAGTGTGCAACAGCATTATCTAAAAAAACAATGTGTGCACCTCAATTAAAAAAGGCTTCATTGCTAAAAAATGCAAACCATCACTTCAGCCTTGAGTGAGTCGTAATCTTTTGGCTCGTAGAGGGTTTGCCTCGATGTTGGTGGCTGCTGAATGACCTAGGTGGTGGTTGCTGTGGGCTGGGTTGGCTGTGGCCATTTCTTAAAATAAGACAACCATGAACTTTGCCACGTCAACTGACTTCCTTTCATGAACGATCTCTCTGCAGCAGGCAATGCTGTCTGATAGCGTTTTACCCACAGAATTTCTTTCAAACGCGACTTCAATCCTCTGCTGCTGCTTTATCTACTAAGTTTATGGGATATTTTAAATCTGTTCTCGTCACTTAATCTCTATAGCATCTGCACCAGGAGTAGGTTCTGTCTTAGGAAACCGCTTTCTTCGCTCATCCATGAGAAGAGGCTCCTTACCCATGAAAGTTTTACCACGAGATGGCAGCAGGTCAGTCACACCTCCAGGCTCCACTTCTAGTTCCCTTGTGGGTCCCACATCTAGTTATTCCCTCCACTCAAGTCTGCTGCTGCTGCTGCTGCTAAGTCACTTCAGTCGTGTCCGACTCTGTGCAACCCCACAGACGGCAGCTCACCAGGCTCCATGATCCAACCTCTTTTGGCTTCAGACTTTTCATCTGCAGTGTCCTCACCTCTCAGCCTTCATGGAGCTTTTATGACGTCAGAAGAGCCTAACTCCATAGAACTGAGTTGGGTTCAGCTTTGGCTTAAGGCGGTATTATGGCTGGTTTGATCTTCTCTCCAGACCACACAAATTTTCTCCATTACTGGCGATAAGGCTGTTTGGCTTTCTTACCATTTATGTGTTCACTGGAGGAGCACTTTTAATTTCCTTCAAAAACTTTTCCTTTGCATCCATAACTTGGCTAACTGGCTCAGAAGCCTGGCTTTCAGCCTAACTGGACTTTGACGTGCCTTCCTCACTAAGCTTAATCATTTCCAGCTTTTGAAGTGAGAGACATGACATTCTTCTCTTCACTTTAACACTTAGAGGCCACTGTAGGTTAGTAATTGGCCTAATTTCAGTATTCTCCTTTTTCAGGAAGAGAGAGGCCCGAGGAAAGTGAGAAAGACAGGGAACAACCAGGTGGAGCAGTGAGAACACACACAATATCCACTAAGTTTACTGTCTCCAGTGGGGGAGGCCTGTGGCACCCAAAGACAGTTACAACAGTAACACCAAAGACTACCCATCACAGGTCACCGTAACAAATGACACAATAATGGAAAAGGTGGAAGTGCTGCAAGACATGAAGCGAGGCAGCGCTGCTGGAAAGACTGCGCCAGTAAGCTTGCTTGACACGCGGTTGCCCAAAGTCTTCAATTTGTAAAAAACCCAGTATCTGCACAATGCAACCACGTGAAGTGCCACACAGCGAGGCACAGTGCCTAGTCGCTCAGTGGTCTCCGACGCTTTGTGACCCCATGGAGTGCAGCCCGCCAGGCTCCTCCGTCCATGGGATTCTCCAGGCAAGAACACTGGAGCGGGTGGCCGTGCCCTCCTCCAGGGGGTCTTCCCCACCCAGAGACTGAACCTGCATCTTCCTGAGTCTCCTGCATTGGCAGGTGGATTCTTTACCACTTTGCCAAAAATGAGGTATGCCTATATTATTGTGCAGGTTTGGTATTTAATAGGTAATAATTATCTGTATTCAATAACTATGTCATTTATTAAGCTTCATTTCAGGTATATAAAGATCTTTGATATGAGAGTGTTATGTTTGGGGAAAATAGGACTATCTGTGAGTTTTATCACACCACTAAAAAAAGTTTTAAATATGATTTTCTGAGTATAGTATTTGCTACATCTCTAAAGTAATAAAATTTGTAGATACATATCAAGGATTAAAACTTGCTATTAGTTATTCTTATCAAATTAGAAAATGTTCACTATTTCAGCATTCAAGTATTTAATCTGTCTGTCCTGGGTATTTTATTTACTGTAAAACATGAAATAAACCTCTGTCCTGTGCAAATGGGTTGGACATTTGCCCTTAAATACTTCTGCNAAACTTGCTATTAGTTATTCTTATCAAATTAGAAAATGTTCACTATTTCAGCATTCAAGTATTTAATCTGTCTGTCCTGGGTATTTTATTTACTGTAAAACATGAAATAAACCTCTGTCCTGTGCAAATGGGTTGGACATTTGCCCTTAAATACTTCTGCAGTCTTTTCTTCCGTTCTACTTATAACCTAAGCTACTGAATTTGAAAAGGCACAGAGGCTTTATGAGGACATTACACTTATGTAATACTACAATGAATGATTTTAAGTTTCATCTTTATGACCTTCCAGTGTCCCAGTTAGAATTTTCAAGATGACTGTCGTAGTAGCAGAAGTGAAGTTGGCAGAAGGTGAGACAGAGAGTGAGTGCAATGCACACCTTTATCCTCCAGTGGGTGCACCGAGTCCACGGGAAGCCTGTGGAAGGGCGTAGACGCTAGCTGCGCAGCGGACCTGAAGTCGCCCGGGCTCTTGGGGCTGGGTGCCAGGCTTTTGTTGCAGCGGATACCCCACACGGTTGAATCATCCAGAAACTCATCAGTGTGAGGGACTTCCTACAACGAAAGTTGAACTGGAAAAAACGTAGCAGGTTCCCTGTTTTGCAGATTAAATTTACACATCGATACTTTTTTTAGATTAAAAAAAAAAATAGGAATTTGGATTTTTTCAAAGGAACGGATGTAACCCCTGGCTAACACGCAGCCAAGGACATCATGGGTCTGGTTCTTTTGAACTGGAAAAAACGTAGCAGGTTCCCTGTTTTGCAGATTAAATTTACACATCGATACTTTTTTTAGATTAAAAAAAAAAATAGGAATTTGGATTTTTTCAAAGGAACGGATGTAACCCCTGGCTAACACGCAGCCAAGGACATCATGGGTCTGGTTCTTCTCCCCAGAACTGGTACACTTCATCTTTAACACACGCCAATTTCCATTGTATCACATGCAAGAATCACAGTTTATTTACCAATTAAAAAAAAAATTTGAAAAATCTGGATTTACAGAGGAATACAAAGATATTATGGAGTTCCCATTTAGCCTTTATCAAGGTTCTTAGGTCTGGGAAAAATAAATATGCCCCCAGTGGTTCCTCTTGTCTACAGGGAAGACTCGCAGAGGGCAAGGGTCACATCAAACTCATTTTTCAATTTCCACATCTGTCAGTATGTGTTGTGCATACTGCAAATAATTATAGGATAATATTTTAAAAACATGATCTTCACATAATATTCTGCTTTTCCAGAACTGCTTTGTAAATACACCATCTCATTTGACTGGCACAGTTGTTTGGTAAAAGAAAGCGAAAAGGGTTGCACAACCATTGCATGGATGAAGCAGAGACTCACATTTGGTTTTGCCGGCAACCTGCTCACGGAACGTTCTCCAAAGGTCCTGGCTCCTGCAGGTTTATTTTTCACCTGTGGTAGTCTAAGGAAAAATCGACAGTCTTATAAACAGTAAAATACCCTAAGGAAATAAATTCTACCACTTAAGCCACAGTGTTGAAAACATTCTCCACTCATCCTATTTAATTAGTTAATATTTACATACGTATCTCTTACCTTTATAGCAAATCTGAGTGAAGGTGAATTAACTTGAGTAGGTATATACAAGAAGGTCTACAGTTACTTTATGTGAGGGTGGAAAATACGGAACTTTCTACTGTGCTGAGTTTTAAGGACAAGAGAGGGAGGGCTGTGACCAGCAGGATGGCGTGGATGCCATGTGTTTTTTCTTTCCCCAGTGTGTGGTCTAGCTACGGAATACAAATCTCTTCCACACCATGACACTTGAGTTCACACCTCTCTCTCATGATTTAAGTTACTAACAGTGAAACTTCCTGGTGCTACTACCCTACTCTATCCTAACGCCTGCCGCTCAGCCTTAAAACAAACGTTCTCTGCCGTGTAAGCCAATGTAAGCCACTTCCCTTTCTACTTCATCAATCCTGCAAATACATATAGAACATGTATGGATACCTATATTGATGAATTCATTTACAACTAACACAGTTTCCAATCTATAGGATACCTCGGCTCTCTGATGCTTTATAACCATACTGTTTCCTTCCATAATACGTGCTTTTGTCACGGGAGGACTGCTTTCTTGTAACGCTGCAAATGTGGAAAAGAACTTCCGCCACAGTCTCCTGGTCCTGTGGTCACAAGGCTCATCCCTGGCAGAGCTGGGGCTGAATCCAGCCTGTCTGACTGACAGGTGGTCTCCTCTCAACAGCCCCACCTGGATCTGCTACCGCCCGTCACTCTGGCAACATGCTTTTCACTCAGTTATCTTAACCACGTTATGGCTTTACCCATAATTTTCTTTGTTTCCATCTTCAAATACAGGAAAAGCAGATGACAAAGAAGAGATGATCTTGTTGACGCCCCAAGCCCCAGAAGATGGTGCATTTTCTGCAAGAGTACAAATACTGTAGTTAATTATTGTAACAGGACAAAAACACTACCCTTCAGTCGAAACTTTAACTACAAATAAGAGAATGGAATAAAGAACTGAGGTCAGCTTTGGAATTCTAGGCCATGCGCTCGTCCCTCTGTGCTCACAGGAAGGGACTGACTGTCACAGGCGCTAGCACCCAAGCTTCCAGGCCTCGAGCCCCTGCCACATCTAACGCAGCAATCACGGTGATCCTAACACACGGCTACGGGTGCTGACACCGAACACAGCTCTCCACGACTTTTTCTACAATTAAGCTCTTAACTCTGTCTTCATTGTGATCTCTGGCTTCCAGCAAAAATCCTCTGACTCGAGACAAACAGGAGGTGAGGCGAGCCCTGGTCCCCAACACTCTGCCCTGAACGCCCTCCGCCCGGCAAGGCTCAGGTCCCCTCAGCCAGTCCTTCCTGGCCACTCCTACCAAGGCCTGTTTTGCCTTTGTTTAGCACTTCCTGTCTTTTAAGAAACCAATCAAGTCTATGACACACACTGAGCACCTGGCAAAACGCTTATGTCTCACTTCACAACATGCCCTCATCTGACGAGCTAACCAAGGGCAGGCCTACTTCTTGCATAATCCTTGCTTTTTCCACGGGCAACCACCTGCTATGTTATCCATTTAGTAGCTATTAAGTAATTTGTTATTACTTTGAAACTGGGCTTCAAACTCATTTTGACCTAGAGATGGCCATTCCTCTTTGTCATCAGAAATATCAGGAAGTGTAGGAGCCTGAAACACGTTCATGATGAAGCCTGAAAAGAACAAAAGAACAACCGTGAACGTGGCTGCAGAAGAGCCTTCGCCACGCCGCTGTTAGGTGTCCCACACGCACACCGCAGGCTTTCCCTACCGAGGGCCTCCTTGGTGTGCACGGTGGGCGACGGCTGCACTTTGGATGGTGTTGCCTGAACCAGTCCCAGAGACGTGTTTGGAGTTGTGTGAAAGGAACTTGTGTTAACAACCTTCTGTGTTTCACACCCTTTTAAAGAAATGGGGACAAACTGCCATGTCAGTAGAGAAATCAGAGTAATTCAGAAGACACACAATTAAACATTATACATTTGATTATTGCTGATAATTCTCCCTTGTTGTCTAGTCACTAGACCGTGTCCACTGACCCATGGACTATAGCCTGCCAGGCTCCTCTGTCCATGGGATTTCCCAGGCACGAATACTGCAGTGGGTTGCCATTTCTCTCTCCAGGGGATCTTTCCGACCCAGGGCCTGAACCCGCGTCTCCTGCATTGGCAGGTGGATTCTTTACCACTGAGCCACCTGGGAAGCCAATTCTCACTAGGAATTTCCATTATTCTAGAACTATCACGTCTTTTATTTTGATCTTTACAATAGTCCCACAAGGTGGGTAAAGTAAGAATTATCTGTTAACAGAACAGGAAATAAAAGCTCAAAAGAGTTAATTAGGCGGCTTGGTCTAAAACCATATCAGATGACAGCCTAGTCATCAATAGCACCCTTTGCGCCACTGTATCCCAAGAAATAGTAGCTGCGCTGTAACTCTTAGGACCGGTTCTCCATCTCACTCAGCTGGAGCCCAGGTACGGCCCTGCACAGCTCATCTTCCTCACCACGCCCACCCCCGGAGGCCGCTGGCTGCTCTGCTGTGCTCAGAACACATCAGGGACATCAAGGACTCTGCCCTGCTGGTAGCTCCGCCTGAAATGGGCTTTGCCAGCTGGCTCCGTCTTTTACCCAAATAGCACTGTCATCGTGAGCATCTTTCCTGGGCCCCTCTGAAGTACCGGTCCCCTCCCTAACAGCCACACTTCGTTTGCCCCTCCGAGCGGGCGGGGCGGGGGGGGGGAGCACCTCTCTGTCCTTTCTGCACCTGCAGTCACTCAGAACAGCACTCGGCGTCCACGCATGCTCAGTCTGGTCCTGGTTAAATGCAGGTGTCACCTGCTGTTTCAAGTAGCTCTGCTTCCACTAAACTGTCATTGGAAAGAATGTCACGGTACATGGGGGTGGGAAGTGAATGCCCAATCCATGTCCTAGTTTATTTATAAAACTTACTTTTATGTAAGTACCTCTAACGAAGTAGCATAAAACAGAAATATTACACATCACTCCCAAATAACCACCATTGCGTCCTCACGACATATTAAAGACCACTCTTGTTTTAGAGTAATCTACTGGGAAAGTTAAGAGGAACGTTTTCACAAATCAAGTTTCCAAAGGATTCTAACTAATAATCTGTGACTATCAAGTAGATTTTCCCCTTTATTGGAAATGGCCCAGGGCTTCTCTAACCCCTGCATTCTGAGAGCAGGAGAGCTGGCAACCAGGTTCTTTAAGGCCAGGTAACAGACCCCTGAGTAACTTGAACGAGTCTGGGCAGAGATCAGACACAAATGTGTTACAATTAAACATTACCTTCTTTTATCTCTGCTCCGCTCTGTGGCCTGAATTCATGAGTACTTTTGTTCACACACCTGGAAGAGAAAACTCTTGAGACACACTAACTCTCAAGAACAGTAAAAAAAAATGTTGGCGATTACCAGCCTGTTTTTAAAATAAAGATGGGGGACTTGTCTGGTAGTCCAGAGATAAGACTCCACACTCCCAATGCAGGGGGCACAGGTTCGATCCCTGGTTGGAGAGCATCCTGCATGGCGCGTGGCATGGCCAAGAAAAAGAAACAGGTGGGACTGCCTAGGTCTCCAGTGTAAGTGACTTTATTTTTTCTCTCATGTCCTTTTGAGGACAGTAATTCTTACAGATAAAGGCCAGGCATTCATGTTTGCTTGACATAGTGATTATAGACGTGAACACCTGATACTCATTGCACACGTGGAAGGGAGGTTCAGGGTCTCCCTGATTCAAACGACCCCATTTGTTACACAGGCCAGGGGGCTGACCGGCAGTTCTGGGGCTGGGTGCCCAGCGTGGCTCTCCCGAGCTACGATGCGGGAAAGCGCTGGTGCCTTTGCTGTGGAGCCACAGGGCCTTGTCCTCCAGACTTCAGTTATCAGGAATGGAAAAAGTGCTACAGAGGCACTCACGTCACAGTCTGGCTTAAGTCCAGCGGGGATAGTGGACTCCATCTGTCTGTCTAACACTGCTTCTCTTAATGAACCCTGTGAGGACGCCAAGTAAGAAGTGCAAGGCACCCTTAATTCCACAAATCCCCATTAAACTGCCACAAAAACCTGAGTTGTACATGCAGTGCTAGAGGAAGGTGCCTCTTCTCTGCCAGTCAGCTGTCCAGGCCACTGAGAGTGTGAGGGGGTCCCCTCGGTCCCTGCCTGGGCCAGGGTCAGGGCCAGACCACAGTGCTTCTGAGACCCGCATGCTCGTTAGGTTAAAGACCTCACCCTTCTGTAAGGGGAGGCTGGACACCACCCTGTAGACAGAGTGCAGCCTGTCTACAGGGTCTGCCACGGCTGTTGCGACTGTCTTATGGTCACGAGGATTAACTATGAGGAGCTAATGAAGTCACAGCCCACACACACACACAGCAGTTCTCTTCTTAAAACTTTTTTTTGGCCACACCACATGGCTTGCGGGATGTTAGTTCCCAGACCAGGGATAGAACCCACACCCCCCGCACTGGAAGGGCAGTCCTAACCACTGGACTGCCAGGGAGGTCCCAGCAGTCTACTTTTTACATACATGGTTCAATACAGGACACAGGTCTGAATTAGTATCCTAAGGTGACTACAGAAGCAGGCTCATTTTAAAACCTTATTTCCAAGGGAAATCATTGGTGAAGTTAACCTCAGACACCGAGGAGAACCAGTCCTTAAGAATCGTAATCTGTGCTAAGTGTTTTAGCCCAAGAGAAAGATAGGAGGCTCACTTTCATTTTTCCTGAAAGAGCAAGAAAATTTGTAATATGTTTCAAAAAAGAGACGGAGCGCCAAAGTGATTGAAGATAAAAATATAAACAGAAGAAGTGATACGACAATAATTACAATCTCTGCCATCTAGGAAAACTGCCCCTTGGCCTGTGTAACAAATGGGATCGTTTGAATCACGGAGACCCTGAACCTCCCTTCCACGTGTGCAAATGAGTATCAGGTGTTCACGTCTATAATCACTATGTCAAGCAAACATGAATACCTGGCCTTTATCTGTAAGAATTATTGTCCTCAAAAGGACATGAAAGAAAATATAAAGTCACTTACACTGGAGACCTAGAATTGGGGGGAGAAACCTCCACAGCAGTGTATGGTATACTGCATTATGGATATGAATCGCAAACTGTCCCAGGGGAAGACAGAAGGAACCTGAGAACACACTACTTCAAGGAACAGTCCAACAGTCAAGTGACTCTCTGGACTGTAATAGCCCCTACATTATGTCCCGTCAGAGTTGGTAAGCAGAGGCAACTTCAGTTTAACAGCTGTATAATCTTCAGTTACAGAAAGATTGTTACTTTTCAGGGTATCAGAACTTTTAATTCAAGAGAAGTATGAAGTAGAACAAATACTCTTAAAAGAGACAGGGTGCGGCTGAACGATCGGGGGCTAATGTGTCGGCAATGTGGTTTTTCCACTACGTGCCCATCTAAACATTAATTTGAAAAACAAGCCTCGCCCATCAATTGCACACTGCCCGCACTGCTGCAGGCCACACAAAGAATTCACCGGGCACCACTGCCACCGTCTCTAGGGCCGCCTCCGGCTCACCTGGCATCTCTGCTGCCCCCTGAGAACACGGCGTCCATCCCGGGCTGGCCTGCCGGGGCCGGGCAAGCCACACCCTGGCTGGCGGCGGCAGCACTTGCCACGAGGGGAACGGAAGACGCCTCTCTGGGCTTCTCGTCCACGCTCTTCGAGGTCCGCTGAGGGGCGGATGGAAGACCCGGAGCTCTCAGTTCCTGCTGGCAGTCTGTGTGTGGCTCCAAACACGCTGGACTGACCTTTCACAGTAAGCAGACAGACAGAAACCCATGAGGCTACCAATTAAGTCTTACGGCTCTGTCTTCAGAAGATGCCTTGCCTCTCGAGGCAGCCTCTTACCTCCCCAGGAATTCTGAAATGAACAGTCAACAACAAGGCCACACCACATGCTGGATGCTTCTGTAGCTTAACCACAGAATCAACTGGTGCTTCGTGTTTCTAACCACTAAATACCAGCCACGACCGTGCGTCAGGAAAATACTAACAAATCAAGGTCACCAAATGCTCATAATGCTGTTCTTCCCATTAAGAGACCCTTGGTGGCCATTTTCTCTTCAATGAATAGGAAACACGAATATTAACTGTACCAACTGCCACAAAAGCATGGCTCATCATGGGAAGGATATGGACACAGGCCTTTAACTTAATTAAAATCTCTGCTTTTCTACTCATATGTACTTCGACTGCACATGTACACTCTTATATCACCAAGTTAAAAGACAAAGAATTAAATCCTCAGCATGTAAAAGCATTCTCACAAATTGTTAAGGAAACACTGAATAGCTAGGGCAAGAATAGTTATTTCACAAACAAATGGACAAAATATAAAGTTTATTCTCAATAGTCATCAAAAAAGAGATAAAAAGATCTCCTAAGGGCTTCCCTGGTGGCTCAGTGGTGAACACTCTACCTGCAGCTCAGGAGATGCAGGTTGATCCCTGGGTGGGGAAGATCTCCATTCAGAGAAGGGAAAGGCTACCCATTCCAGAATTCTTGCCTGGGAAATCCCATGGATAGAGGAGTCTGGTGGGCTACAGTCCATAGGGTTGCAAAGAGTTGGACACAATCGAAGTGTCTGAGCATGCACAAAGATATTTTAAACCAACAGGGAAAAGCTGAGCTGGTAAATAAATGACTCAGGGACAACTGGAGATCTGTTTGGAAAATACATCCTCAGACCACTCATATTAGAAATAAGTTCATTCTGGTTAAAGACAGTGGCTTAACATGAGTTTTATCATCTATATCCTCCCAAAACCTCACTAAAATGACAGTAAAGGAATCCTAACACCTCAAACAGCAGTCAGAGGAGGTGATCTCCAGAGAAGCACAGAAACTTGAACGTGTCGGAAGTGAAGGTGGAGCTGAAAACAGGAATGTGGCCTCAGTAGGTCTATAGGAAAAGCAAGCTCTGAGACCCATTCCTGCAGGTGCTGCCGGCTTCTCAATACAAATTAATCATCATGTTTGAATTTTCATTCTGTAGCAGTCATCGTACCTCCCCTACAAAAAGAAAACCAGATACAGGGCTATATACACTAATGCACAGCACCCCACACCGTCCTGTAACTGCCTTTCCCATCCTGCATTGTCAATGTCCTTCTGGGCTGGTAGCGAGCAGCCCAGTGTCACTCTGACTCCTGGCTCTTGAAATGTGACTTCCATCCTTGCAGGAAGCGTGTTGGATTGTCCTTCCCCCCAGTTCTCGGTGTGGGGAGAGGGGAATAATTCGGAAAGCTAGTAACCAAACTGACATCAGAATTCACTCTACAAATAGAGCATGGAAGGGAGGAACAGAAACAGGAAGCACTGCAGTGGGCGTGGGGGGCGACGGGGAGGAGCCCACACACCTCGGACGGCCCCCGGGAAGGGGGCAGGCTCTCCTGCGACATCTCCACCACCTGGTGCAACTTCTTATGAAGCTCATCCATTTTCTGTTTTAATAGTTGTTCTTCCAAAGCATTTGCTTCTTTCCTTTTCATATAATGCCTCTCTTCATTTACTTTAGGAAAGACAAAGTATAGTTTGCAGGTGAGATTTAAACTCAGGGCAACAGAGGAATCTGTGCAGAATCGGCAAAAGGTTATCTTTAAGATGGCAACTATTTTTTACTAGTCTTTTTTCCAAGACTATTAGGTTTTTAGAACTGAAATACTATCTACTTTTCAATTATAATTTTTACTTATCTTCAGTACAGTTACTTTTAAGTTTAGGGTGCATACGTTATAAAAATGCACACGATGAGCAACAAAAATATTTGGTAATAGCATGGTATGATACTAAGCACTTTTACCAATCACAGCTGTGCAAACCATTTGAAAATGGAAGAGTTTTTAATAGATAGAAGTTTCTCGCTGCTTCCTAAAGAGCAAGAGTAAAGTGCACGGAAAGGTCAGCACGTCAAGGACACTGCCGTCGGTCCCTTTTCCAGCAACTGGTTAACATAACCACATCACACACCAACCAAACTGTCCGGCTCAGATTTAGCATCTGTGCAAGGCACGAAAGGGTCCTCCCCGAGTGTCACCTGACTGTCCTCTCGGTTGCTAACCGAACGAGAAATAATGAATAAACAAGACTGGCCAACACAGGGTGCACAGCACAAAGAGTCAGATGGTGTCGAAGTCTGGAGAGGAACAGAGGTTCATTTTCCTCCGAGGTCCATGTTGTCACAGCAAACACGTGCTGTAAAACTGAAGTGCCAACGTTGTTGGTAACATTCAGTCTTCGCTGCAGAATCGGGGTCCACTGTACAGCACAGCCATGAATAACACAGCACGTTGATCAGAGGACTCCTGAATGTCTTATTTATAAATAGCTGCAGACTTTGAAAAATCTCTTCTCAACTCTGCTAAGTCGCTTCAGTCGTGTTCGACTCTGTGCGACCCCATAGACAGCAGCCCACCAGGCTCCGCCATCCCTGGGATTCTCCAGGCAAGAACACTGGAGTGGGCTGCCATTTCCTTCTCCAATGCATGAAAGAGAAAAGTGAAAGTGAAGTTGCTCAGTCTGTCCGACTGTTAGCGACCCCATGGATTGCAGCCCACCAGGCTACTCCGTCCATGGGATTTTCCAGGCAAGAGTACTGGAGTGGAGTGCCATTGCCTTCTCCCTTCTCAACTCTAGTTCTTAATTAATTCTTTACAGTATAAATAACTGGCCCAGGGGTTTAGAATTGCTAGATACAGAAGCTCAAATCCATACAGATGTTATTTGAAAGCTTAAAAGTATCTACTGCATTGGCATGGACATCTCCTTTAGTGCTGTTTCAGCTCTGAGATTTGCTGTCAAGACATCAATTTAGGCTTTGGACAAAACGTGGTTGCTACACTAGCATTTAACAAAGGTTTTAGGCTTCCGATGGAATGAGCTAGAGATTTTTTTTGAGATTCTTTCAATACAGTGAATTATCTATTGCAAATGTAATTACTCAGAGATGAGAATCATGTTAAGTGACCTAGGTTATCTCAAATTTAAGACTGCAAGTACCCCATTGTTCATGCTTCCTCCGTAGATTGTATTTCTGGGCTCTCAGCTCTTCAAAGGAAAACTCCGATTCTCCGCGAATAAGCTTCTCCTTGCAATACATGACAACCTGCTGAACATCAGCTTTGTCTCCCACAGATGGGTGTGAAGAATATTCTGATTTAGAAATCGTGATCACCCTTTGTTCCCTAAAATGGGGAAAAATACATCATTTATGACAGTGTACCGCAACGGCTCTGGAAGGAAAATCAGTCACAGATGAAGGCACCGATTGTACTTGCATGTCCGACCCTTTATCACCAGCTGCAGGTGTTGCTCCATAAAGTTGTGGACCCTAAGGAGACAGAAAAGAAACACAAATAATCACTTATCTGAGAAGAATCCGTCATCCAGAGGACTACAGAAAACAATGTGGAAACACTGAGGGGTCTCTGAGCCATCAAGTAGATTTACATGTGCTCTTTCAAGTTGCCATCAATAGCTGAAGCCTTGGCTTGCATGATCACGCTTACGACAGGTTTTACAACTAGAGTCCAGTAAGAAAGTGTTTGGACCTGTGGGTCTTCTTCCAATAAGACCCACAGTCTAGGAGCTGAGCCACAGGGCCTAAGTGCAATGAGCTACATTAGAAGAAAAATTCTTAACAGTTTCTTCTGGTACTGTTCTCTGCTCAGGAGTCCAGCGCTGGCGTTCAGTCACTAGACAAGTATTTACTGGCTCTCTCATCTGTGTCGTGTCAGGTCCTGAGCAGTGACTGTGGAAAAGCTCCATCTCTGCTGCCCCGACACCTGGAGCTGGGGCAACAGGAGACAAACAAGATGGCATGCATGCTGCTGCCGCTGCTGCTGCGTCGCTTCGGCCGTGTCCGACTCCGTGCGGCCCTACAGACGGCAGCCCACCAGGCTCCCCCGTCCCTGGGATTCTCCAGGCAAGAACACTGGAGTGGGTTGCCATTTCCTTCTCCAATTTGGGAAGGTGAAAAGTGAAAGTAAAGTCGCCCAGTCGTGTCCGACTCTTAGCGACCCCATGGACTGCAGCCCACCAGGCTCCTCCGTCCATGGGATTTTCCAGGCAAGAGTACTGGAGTGGGGTGCCAATGGCACGCATGAGTAGGATGTAAATTGGGATAGTGTGAGTATCTGTCAAAGCTGGAATTCATAGTCTCCTTCTAAGAACGTGTTACATTAATGAAACTTAATACATGTGTACCTGGAACAGAGGCAATTCCATAGGATTTAGCTTAAAGCAGGTCCATAGCAAACTCTGAAAGAGCACTGGCACCCTGAGGAGGAAAGAGGCTGGGAGAAAGGAGAGAACGTGGACGTGCAGATGAGTCACTAGGGCAGGGGAGGCACCTCGGCCCCCGCCAGGGCAAGCAAGGGTCCAGCTATTTATTGGTTGGTGGCAGACATGGAGCTGTCACCTGAGGGCTTCTGCCGTCTCACTGATATAGTAAGTTTGCCAGTTCCTGACAAAGAGGTCAGACATAGTCAGGCCCCAAGTTTGAGGAGAGTAAAAAGAAGTTAAAAATTATCATTTGGCATTATTGAACAGAAAAGGAAACACAGGCCATGTGGAAAACATAAAGTGTGAATGGGGAAACCAGAAGCATAACTGCCAGGAAGTAGACAAGCGCTGGTTGAGGTGACAGTCCCAGGATCGGAGCATCTGCAGTATGCTCGGGTGTCTGCAGATGGGCGTGACAGTCCCAGGATCGGAGCATTTGCAGTGTACTCAGGATCGGAGCATTTGCAGTATGCGCGGTTGTCTGCAGATGGGTGTGGCCTAAGCTAGAGAATCCTGGGCCAGGGAAGGGAGCTCTGCAGAGCAAAGGGCAGAGGCTGCTGGCGGGGAGCAGGCGAAGACTGGAGGTCATGCAGGGGTGTCACCAGGTCAGACAGGTACAGGAAGTTACGGTCAGAGAGTGAGTGATTTTCCATTGAATACTGGAAGTGGGCAGCGGTGCTGATGACAGGCCCAGAAAGGCGCCACAGCACAGTGACTTAGCACGTGGAGGTCAGTCCTGGGAGACAAGGTCAAAGAAACGAGGTGCCCGAGTGGCACGAATGGCAGGTGGGCCAACCATTCAACACCCTTCCCAGTTTCTGCAACGACAACTGTCATTCTTACCTGATTCTTGGAAATGCAGGCTGAGTTACTTCCTGGATTTGAGTTTGATGTTACCATTTGATTTAAAATCTGAGCATCATGCAGAGGTTCTGAGGTTCTCACTATGACACAAAATGCATGAAATAAAAACAAATAAGGGTAAAACCATATTAAATGAATATAATACAAATACATTCCCCTAATCTTTCAATAAGTAGCACTGAAAAATGAACTCACTCACACTATCTCAAAAACATATTTAAAACACCGTATAAATAGAAGTAATGTTGTAGAAACAATTTTCTAATCAATTCAAAATGCCCAAGGAAGTCCCTGAAAGAAATGTAAACTCTAGCTATTTTAAACAACAGGATAAGTAGTTGGTGCTTAATGCTGAAATGTAATCTTTATTTCTTAAAAAAAAAATAAAAGAAAAAATCCATTTCTTTAAAAGTTGCATTAAATACATTTAATTCAGAACAGATGTACTCTAGAATAAGTATCATCACTCAAATTGGGGTAATTTTTATTTTTTGAAAATCCTAAAAGTACAATGAAATTACCAAGCTTTTTTGTTTTTTTTTTTGGAGAGTTTTTCTTTTAAAGTGCTAAGACAGAGTCCTTGCTATGCAGGGCTATGAAGCAGGCATTATTATTATCAGAGGGTCTTCCCCGTTACCTAAGATAATATAATCAATAAATACTGGATGGATTTGTTTTTTAAGGGGAAAAAGGCAGTGCAAATCAGAGACTAAGCTGCTGATACTTTGGATATTTTAGAAAGTGTTATTTTACCTTGAGTAGACAAACGGGTTTCAGTGAGGCGTGTCTGAAACATCCTAAAAGACAACAGTAAAGGCATCAATATAGATTACAATTCACAGTTTAATATGCATTTATGTTAAGAGTGAAAACTAAACAGGATAGAGAACTTACTGTGATCTAATAAAGACTGAGGTTAAGACAGACTGCAAAGTTGAATTTTAGATTTGTTTCTAAATTAAGAAAAAAAAAACCCTGGGCTTATTTTCACACCCAGTGCACTTAATTAGAAAAATTCCTCCTTTTGCCTCATTTACGTCAGTATTTTATAAATTCACATAACAAATGTACCCTCCTCTGTGGGTATCAAGATGCACACGTTACAACATGCACATATTGGACGCTTTCGCTGGTGGCTCAGCAGTAAAGAATCCACCTGCAATGCAGCAGACTCGGGTTCGATCCCGGGTCAAGATCCCTTGAAGAAGGAAATAGCAACCCGCTCCAGTATTCTTGCCTGGAAAATCCCTTGGACAGAGAAGCCCGGTGGGTTACAGTCCATGGGGTCACAAAGAGTTGGACACAACTGAAGTGACTTAGCACGCAGCATGTGCTGATCTTTGTGGAGAAAAAAAAAAAAAAAAAATAGTTGGAAACAAATGTTCCATTCTAGAACAATGAAATTATGACACTGCTCTGGGACAGACTTCACAACCACTTTCTAAGTGGTATAAAAATCCATAGTTTCTTAAAAGCAGTATAAAGCTCAGCACATACAACCAGACATACAGCAGTACAATTTACTACTGTGATACAGAGACTCTAAGCACACACGCAGGCATCAGAAAAGACACTGGAAGGAAGTGCTCAAAAATATTGATGGTAATATTTCTGGACAGTTTTTCTTTATACTAATTCCACATTTTCCCCAATGACAAGCATTTCCCTGTACAAATATAACAATAAAAATCTTTAAAGAGCAAACCACTACCTTTCAAGGTAGGAATCACTGTGTGGAGTCTCACTGTCAAACTACCTGTACTGTTGTTGCAGCAGCTCTCTAGGTTCGGCCTGGTTCTGAATTCCTCTCCGAAAAACGGCATTGGCGTGCTGCCGCTCCCCTTGGCCTTCCAGATGCCCGGCCCAGGCTATGTACAGAGGAGCTGCCTGGGTTCCGATACCGTGGTTGTACAGAAACTCAAAAAACTGGTGAAGGTCACTGTTGTACTTGGCCTGCAGAAATCCAAAGCAGACAGACATGAAAGAAGGGCACTTGCCAGACACGGCCTGGCTCCCAGTCCAAACAACACTCAGTGTTCATCTTCAAGGAGGCAGCACGACGTACTTGGTAGGGGAAGGCCTGTGTGGTCCTCTGATGGCAAGCCTCAAAGTCAGCTCATCCCCTTCCTTGACATTCAGCATCCCCCACTATTTCCCAAGACAGTAGGTTCTGTGCCGTGATATTAATAAATAAAGTTGTACTCGTTCAAATTCCACAGGTGTGTCTAATCCTCGCATTTTGAAGCTTAGTACAGATAGATAACAAATTCCTGTTTACTTTATCTATTCCATTCATGATTTTATGACCACAACTCGTGCCCCAAGCCTTTAGCTCAAGATTAAACAGATCCAACCTTTGAAAGACTCACCTGAGGCAGCTTTCTCCTTTTAGCACTAAATTTCATTTCTGAGAGTTAATATGTTCTTAATTATTCACAATGAATTTAATTTACTCAAGGAACCCTCTTTAGCCCCAGGGAGTGCCTGTTTATCTACTCTTCCCTGAAGACATTTCTCAGCCAACAAACCCTCTTTTCAAGGTTTCTACCTTGAAAAGTGAAAGTGTTAGTCACTCACTTGGGTCCAACTCTTTGTGACCCCATGGACTGTGGCCCGTTAGGTTCCTCTGTCCATGGGATTCTCCAGGCGAGAATACTGGAGTGGGGTGCCATTTCCTTCTCCAGGGGATCTTCATGACTCAGGGTCGACGCAGGTCTCCTGCATTGCAGGCGGATTCTAGAGCACCTGAGCCACCAGGGAAACCTGGTTTCTAGCTTCTGTTGTCACATTTCAGACTTTACAGGAAAGGAGGGTTTTAAAATTCAATCACTGATTCCACAAGACAGAAGCCAGAAGATTGTAAAATACAAGTCTCTGGCCACACAACTTAAAAAAAAAAAAAAGCCATGACCTAGAAACATAAGGAATCAAATAAAAAACACCCAAAAAATGATCCTAAAATCTGGTGTAAAAAGCAAAAGTACAACATGACTAGGGATGTGATTATACCTCTGAAAGTATACTTACAAATTGTAGACAATAATTGATGAACCTTGGGTCATTGTGATATCTCTTCTTATCTAAAAATTCCTTCATTAGATGCTCTAATAAAGTTGCTAAGTATTCTTTATTCTCAGGAAAATTCTCTTCTACCCATCGCATGTAACTAGAAAAAATATGCATAGTATTAATTTTTCAGGGCACCATATAGTTTGTTTATAGAAAAAATAAATAAATGAAATGCTAACCTTTCCCATTCACCAAGTGGGTCATCGCCCTTGTAGCTCTGCATATGGGCTTCAAACATTCTAGAACAGAGAAAAATAGGTACATGGGATTATTAGGAATACTTCCTAAAAGCAAAAGTTATATTTCATATTTATCATGAATAAACCTTAAAATAGAAAACTTAAGACATCAGTTCAAATGCTATAATAAAAATGAAAACAGCATTCACTCAGAAACTCAAAAGCAGTGTTTTTTTCAGAAGAAAGCAAGATGCAAGGCCGCTGAGGTCGCTCTACAGGAAGCAGCTATTAATAAAAGGTCTCCAGTTCCAACGCCACAGCCACCGTGAGGGGCACTAGAACTTTGCTGCTCCTCCTTCTAATGTTGGGACCCACGTGTGGCGTTGACCAGGACCCCTCGCCTTGCTGCTTAGGAATTTGGCTGGAGATTTGAAGAGAGCTCTTGAAAGGTGCATGACAGCCCACGGTTATTCACCCAGTTATGTCTGATTCTTTGCAACCCCATAGACTGTAGCCTGCCAGCCTTCTTTGTCCATGGGGTTCTCCAGGCAAGAACACTGGAGTGGGTTGCCATTCTGTTCTCCAGGGGATCATCCCAACCTATGGATCAAACCTGGGTCTCCTGTATTGCAAGCAGATTTTTTACCGTCTGAGTCACCAGGGAAGCACATGACAGCCCAGGGTCCAGCAGATCGGGACTTGCAGGACACAGTCTGCTTTCTGGGCCTCCGTGGGACACCAGGGCCCTAAGGGGGACCGCCGGATGACAGTGCTTGAGCCAGCGGCTGTAGCGCCCTGAGAGCTGGCCCTGCTTCTGCACACTCGGCCACAGCTGAAGACAAACCCACCCAGCCAAGAAAGCTCTCCAAGAGGCCCCCGGTGCTAGCAGGATGAAGCCAGCAAAAAGAATGAACACAGAGGGGGAAAACAAGCAAACAAACCCAAAGGACAGAAGGAGTAAGAGCGAGACAGGACTTAACTATTTTCAGGTAGGGTGGTCAGGGAAAGCCTGCCTCTCAGAGGGGAACGTCTGACTGGGCCAGAACCAAGCAGCTAAGTTAGGAGAAAGGTGAGGGGTGACAAGATCTAATGTGTATTTTAAAACTGTCTCTAAGTGACGAATGGGGAAGGCAATGGCACCCCAACCCAGTACTCTTGCCTGGAAAATCCAATGGATGGAGGAGCCTGGTGGGCTGCAGTCCATGGGGTCGCTAACAGTCGGACAGACTGAACGACTTCACTTTCACTTTTCTCTTTCATGCACTGGAGAAGGAAATGGCAACCCACTCCAGTATTCTTGCCTGGAGAATCCCAGGGATGGGGGAGCCTGGTGGGCTGCCATCTATGGGGTCACACAGAGTCGGACACGACTGAAGTGACGCAGCAGCAGCAGCAGCTTAGCAGCAGCAGCAAGTGACGAAGCGGGTGGGGGATGAGAACAGTTACAGAGCTATTGCAGAGTCCCAACCAGTATGGGAACTGTTCAAATGTGGAACTGGGGTGTTTTGGAGAAAGAGACAATGAGACTTGCAGATGGGACTGAACACTGGGTAAGAGAGGGAGCCACAGTAAGGAAGACTTTCAGGTTGCTGTCAAAGAAGTTTGATGATTTTTTCAAGGGAAAAAAAAAATTGAAAGTAATATTTTCTTCTAGAAGTCACCTCACAATACAAATAAAATCAAAGTTTCTTATGACTCAAAATCCACAAAAGAAAAAGCTAGTTAAGTGGACTACTAATAAATAAAAAGCTTCTCTATGTCAAATAAACAAAACACCAAGCAGAGTTAAGAGAGAAATGCTCAACAGGGATGACGAAAGAGCTTCTAGAAATTAGGGGGAAAAAACAAACCCAATCCAATTTAAGAAATGAACAAAAGGCATCTCACAGAAAAATAACCTCTCTCAGGAGAGAAATTTGCCTCATTGCGATAACTTCTCATCTACCAGACTCCAAAAATATGACAACAACGTAGAGGGGAAGTAATGGAAAAAGACACACTTAACAGTTTGCTTGGAGGTTGGGAGTGTGCTCGATCCCTGCCAAGGAAACTGGTAATAATATCACCAGAATTACAGACGGATTTCCTTTTGATCTAGCAAACCCACTCCTAGTAATCTAGAGGACAGATACATGAAAAGCACCATGGGTACAAGATTTTTCGCCACGGCACTATTTGTTATAGCAAAAGAAGGTCCACATTCCAAGTGTCCAACAATGGGGTAGTTTTTTAGGTCAATTATGGCACATAAAATATCATGCAGTTGTAAAAAAAGAATGAAAAAGAATCCATGGAATGACAGACTGAAATCTCCAAGGATAGCATTAAAAAAAAAACAAAAACAGTGCATCTGGTCTGCTACATTTTACGTTTAATAAAGGCAGGAATTGTACACATACGTATATATGTACATACACATGTTCGTGTTATTATATTTAGATTCTTGAAAAATAAACTAGAAAAATGGTTCCATACAAGGCATTGGGAGAGCCGTCAGATAAAGATCTCAGTGAACGAGATTTAATTAAATCTTTTTTAACCACATAAACAGTACTTATTTTTAAAAGTTAGAAAATATTCCTACATCTTGAAACTCCCTCTTGTGCATCATAGAAGTTCCCACAATTTATAAGCAGTTTAAAAGTTCCTAATTTAAGTTATGAAATAACTTTCTCCTGAAACATATGTAATAGGCAGCCCAAAGTAAGATGCCCATCTGATACCAATCACACTTCCCTAGTAATATGGTCTAAATACACTGTAAAGCAATACTAAAACACTCAGCTCATTAGTGCAAATTAGCCTTGGGAATGTCAAAATAAGGTCAGAAATATCTGGTTTCTATTTTAAAATGAGGGAAGAGGAGTCTGTAAAATTGAAATCCTTTGCAGTCTGGGCTACAGAAAAAGTCTGAAGGCAGAGTTAAGGATCTGAGTCTTTTGATCCCGGACAGTTAATATTACACTGGTGCTAATAAAACTAACCAGTTTTACTTTCCGTTGCACAAGATTTAACTGTTTTAAATGCATTTAACAGTCTGGATAAATCACCTAAGTCATGAAAAGCAAAGACATGGGAATTTTTAAAATTGTTAGCAGGTGGACATAAATGACAAACAGTGGAACATTTTTTCCATTAAAGTGCACATTACTCAACGCTTTTTAATAATTGTGGGATTATGGGACAGTGCAATTTTAAGTTCTTTCCCTTTCTAGAATTTTTAAATAAGTGGTTTCGAAAATTTCTCATGAAACCTACATGCAAGTGTTGGTTTTGGGGGGGTTAGACATTTTACTTCCACCGAGGCGATCTGCCCAGAGAATTCCTTACAGACAATCAAGGAGCTCCGGGGGCCTCAATTTCATCCAAACCCCTCCCCACTCCCGTCAAACTGCCACTCTAGCGGCAGCCCGGGGTCTCGGCGGAGAGTCCNTGGGGGTTAGACATTTTACTTCCACCGAGGCGATCTGCCCAGAGAATTCCTTACAGACAGTCAAGGAGCTCCGGGGGCCTCAATTTCATCCAAACCCCTCCCCACTCCCGTCAAACTGCCACTCTAGCGGCAGCCCGGGGTCTCGGCGGAGAGTCCCGGCTACACT
Organism: Oreotragus oreotragus; assembly: GCA_006410675.1. Taxonomy (NCBI): domain Eukaryota; kingdom Metazoa; phylum Chordata; class Mammalia; order Artiodactyla; family Bovidae; genus Oreotragus; species Oreotragus oreotragus. The sequence goes on along the minus strand of SJYX01022869.1, from coordinate 258,598 downwards.
GGGCTCCCTTTCCAAGACTCCCGGGTGGCCCGCAGCGCAGCCGGGGAGGGATGGGGGTAGTGAGGCTGGGAGGGGACAAACTCCAGGGCCAAGAAGAGGGGTGGGAAGGCCAAGGGAGGCAGGGCTGGGGCGGCCCAGGGACCTGCAGCCCACTAGGCCCGAACTCAGGTACCCCAGCCCCCGGAGGCCTGCAGCCGGGGATCACGCCCCCGGCCACCCCCCTCCCTCCCACCAGACCCACACCTACTGAAACACATTTTCCGGGTTATCCATGGCGAGAGGAGCCAGAACAGCAGCGGTCCCAACTGCGCCGTCGGGTAGCAGCCGCCGCCAAGTCGAATCTCCCGCGCAGCCTCAGTCGCCGCAACGACCGTTTGCAAGGCGCCTGGCCATTGGCCTCGGTTGCAAACGAGCTGGCCAATCGCCTGGGCCGTTGCCTGGAGACCAAGGTCCGCCTCCCTCTGGTGCGCCGGCAGCTCCTCCCACTTCCGGCAACCCAGTTGAATCAAAACCCCAAGCTGAGCGGAGGACGGGCTAGGTTTCACGGTGCGGCGTGACGGGGACCATCTAGTTTGGCTCAGGAGNCCGTTGCCTGGAGACCAAGGTCCGCCTCCCTCTGGTGCGCCGGCAGCTCCTCCCACTTCCGGCAACCCAGTTGAATCAAAACCCCAAGCTGAGCGGAGGACGGGCTAGGTTTCACGGTGCGGCGTGACGGGGACCATCTAGTTTGGCTCAGGAGTAGGGAATGAGTTTTTCCTTAGCCGTCCAAGCTGCAGCTGGCTTACAAAATTCCATGATTAAGGCATCACCCTGAGGAAGGCATCCTGGGAGAAAAACAGTTTCTCGAGGTTGAAAAAATTGTGCCACTTCGACGCTTATGCTTACTGATGTAAACCAGAGTCTTTATTCCTGGCTTATGGAAAGAAGAAACGTAAACCGTTCAGACTTGTTTAAGGTCGCAGAGTCCGGGGGGGAAAGCCTACCTCTGGCTTAGGAGAGGCTGATGGGGTGAAAAACGGAATCCTGCCGAGTGACACGCCTCTGCATTTCCCGCAGTTTTTTGTTCCGCGTCTCTGTAAGTAAAGAACCTAGATGCTGAAGTCCGTTAAATTTTGGTTCCAGATCCAAAAAAGCTGTGGCAGAGAGAGAGTGATTCATCAAAAACCCAGGGAAAGATCTAAGTGGGTTTTAGCTTAGTGGTTACAACGTGAGGGCGTCACGTCTGTAGGCGCTTAGGGGTTAGTTATGTAAATTACACTTGGCAAGGAAAGCGATAGGTTGATACCCTTGGAGACCTCCAGGCTTGATCTCACTGATATGAGATGCTCTGTGGGTGCTCCATAGTGAATGAGAGCTGAAGGGACTGGGCAGTTCCTACATCCAACTGGTAATTAAAAGAATTATGCTTACTGATGTAAACCAGAGTCTTTATTCCTGGCTTATGGAAAGAAGAAACGTAAACCGTTCAGACTTGTTTAAGGTCGCAGAGTCCGGGGGGGAAAGCCTACCTCTGGCTTAGGAGAGGCTGATGGGGTGAAAAACGGAATCCTGCCGAGTGACACGCCTCTGCATTTCCCGCAGTTTTTTGTTCCGCGTCTCTGTAAGTAAAGAACCTAGATGCTGAAGTCCGTTAAATTTTGGTTCCAGATCCAAAAAAGCTGTGGCAGAGAGAGAGTGATTCATCAAAAACCCAGGGAAAGATCTAAGTGGGTTTTAGCTTAGTGGTTACAACGTGAGGGCGTCACGTCTGTAGGCGCTTAGGGGTTAGTTATGTAAATTACACTTGGCAAGGAAAGCGATAGGTTGATACCCTTGGAGACCTCCAGGCTTGATCTCACTGATATGAGATGCTCTGTGGGTGCTCCATAGCGAATGAGAGCTGAAGGGACTGGGCAGTTCCTACATCCAACTGGTAATTAAAAGAAAAGAAGTTTGGATAGAGTACAGAATGGCGGCAGGAAAACGTTCACCATCTTCTGTGGAACTTAGGAGCTGTGGAGACCATGGATTTAGGAATTAGAAAACCGAAAATGAGATCCTTTTGCAAAGGAGGCCAGAAGTCTAAGAAGAATTATGTAATACTCTGATGCTTCCTACCTGAGACTGAATTGGAAGAGTCAGCCTAACCTTACCTAACCCCTTGATCTTTTAATAACTTCCCATTGTACTTCTCGAGGTTCTTTCAAGAGCCGCTTGACAGTGCAAATAAAATATAAAGAGCTATTCATGTGATTACTTTCCTTTCAGAGAAGCCATGTGCACGTTTTGCTGTCTTGGAGCCCTTAAGTTAAATACCTTTTTAAAAAAAATTAACAGCTTCTGGAAACCCTGATCGCTCAGAGTTCAGAATTTCTTTCAGGGAAATGATTGATTTGGATTACACAAGTATCCAATTTGTGGGGTTGTTAACTCAGGCGGTGCTCACTCTGGAGTCTTTAGACAAGTTTAGGTTCTGCTGATTATCACAGGAATTAACACAATTTTGTTCTCATTAACTCAAGTTTTCAACCCATGTCTGATTCCACCTCAGTCACCAATCAGGAAATGTTAATCAGGCATCTCTCATATATTGGATGTTATTGGATTTAATTGTAACCTTATCTGACTCAGACAGATCTTGTCCTTAAGAAACTAGTGGTATTACCTGGGAAATGGAGATACAGACATAAAAAATTGTTGTTTAGTCACTAAGTTGTGTCTGACTCTTTGTGACCCTGTGGACTGTAGCCTGCCAGGCTCCTCTGTCCAAGGGATTTTCAAGGCAAGAATCCTGGAGTGGGTTGCCATTTCCTTCACCAGGGGCTCTTCCCAACCCAAAGATTGGACCTGTGTCTCCTGCATTGGCAGGCAGATTCTTTACCACTGAGCCACTCGGGAAGCCTGTATAGACATAAATAATATTAAGTGCTAAATGAATGTTTGGGACTTTCTTGGCTCAGCTAGTAAAGAATCTGGCTGCCAATGCAGGATTAAGTGCTCAAGTAATACACATATGATTTCTGCTCTGGGAGTCTAGAGGAGGGAGGGGACATGGGGCCTATCTGTCAGAGAAAGCTTCCTGGGGAAGGGAGGGCTTGACTTGGGCCTTGAACGTGGTGGGGTGGATCTCGGCTGGGGGGAGTTTGGGGATGTCATTCCTGGTGTAAATAAAGATCACTGAAGGAAATAACCCTTGAGGACTTCTGTTAATGAGCAGTGGAAAGTCTTTATGAAAGACGAACTTGATAGTTTGATGTCTGATCTTACATGCTAGATTACGGCGTTTGTACTTGATCTTGACAATAAACTGGGCCTTTGGGGAATGAGCAGCATTGTGCTCATAGGACCTCATGGTAGGTATACTTAGCTCGACCCTGTTTTCTAGAGGCCACAGAGCTTGTCTGCCCTCCTTCATTTCTACCACTAGGAGCTTCTCTCCCACCAGGCTTGTTTTGGAGTAAAGTATTGTGAATGCCTCTTCCCACACTGCCCCTTAAAAAGGGCACACTGACCCACTGATGCCAGACACTGGGGTATATCTAGAGGTAGCAGTAATAAGTATTACAGTTATCAGCAATTATTAGAATCTTACGTGTTTCTGGAAATAATTTCCTGGCTTACTCAATGCCTTCTCTTTTTCCTTAATTATGGACATCCCTCTCTGCTATTATTATTCTGTAGGAAAATTGTTGGATTAGCCAAAATTCAGGATTTTCTATAACATGGAAAAACCTGAATAAACTTTTTGGCCAACCCAATATGATGATCCTCCCACACACTGTGTTCATCATAATGTCCCTATTAGGTTAATCAACCCAGTTCCCAATAAATCAGGATTTTAGGGGGACAGGGAGGGAGAGGCAGGGCGGAGAGGCCAAGATCAGTAATCTGCAGACTCTAAGCTGGCGTTGGAGGCAGAAGAAGGTAAGACGGGGAATCAGATCTCAAGGAGGGAGTGTTCTCAGAACACAAAGATGTCTTTAATATGTAAAGAAAAGAAGAGAAAGATAATTTGATGACCTAGAAGAATTTACAGAAACGGGCCACTGGAGCTGGGGAAGGCTGCTACTTGTGTAGAGATGTGTTGAGTTGGAGGGTTTACCAGATGTTTGACCTTCCTATGTAACAGGACTAAGCACCACGGAAGGAAAGCAGAGACTGGCCTGGTTCAAAGCCTTCAGGAGCTTGTTGAGGTAAGTCTCATGTGCTGTTTCCTAAGTCTAGAATGACTATTTTTCTAAGAGCTTCACATTATCTCTGCACGTCAGGAGTAAAGGAAGAGCTTCCAAAGAGTGTGATGAAGAAACAGTTTGCTACTTTGATGAAGATCTATAAACCCCCAAATGCTGGCAATTTACATAAATCAATATAAGCAGAAAATCCGGAAGAGCTGGCAAATATGTTGTTCGTTTTTTTAAAAATTCACTAATTGGAAGTTCATGCCACTGAGAACATTTCAAATTCCATTTCCTCCAACTCTCATCTTCTTTCATCTTCTCCCTCTGCCCTTTTCTCCTCAGGTTTGGGTTGAGAGTGTAGCGATTGCCATGGCCTGTCTGAAAGTTTGTTAAATAGTAATCGTTGCTTCACTGATTAGCCATCCCTTTAATTTTTGGCATTGCTGTTTCCTTGGTGGGTCTGTTACCTTATCTCCCCAGACCCACCCCAGGATGTGAGTGGGGAGGCTTGTCCTGATCTGAGTGGGAGTAGTGGGCCCACACGTGTCAAGGTCTGAATTTCCTACATCTGAGGCAGAAATGTGCAGTTACAATTCTCATTTCCTCTAAAACTTTAACTTAGTTTATCTGCTGATTTCAATATTAATATCCATCTATGTAAAATGACTAATAGATTCCCTAAACTGGTAAAGCATTTTTATTCATATTTCGGCTTTCAGTGACTTGTTATTCCAAAATAGTAATTTCCAAACTTATTTGAGATGGAAAACCAGACTGTATCAGGGAACATGAGCTCCAGACTTGACTTTCCCCAGAAGCAGGTGTGCTGTGCTGCGCTCCGCCACTAAGTGGTGTCCGACTCTATGCAACCCCATGGACTATAACCTACCAGGCTCCTCTGTCCATGGGACTACCCTGGCAGGAATACCAGAGTCGGTTGCCATGTCCTCCTCCAGCGGATCTTCCCAACCCAGGGACTGAACCCGTGTCTTCTGAGTCTCATCTCCTGCATTGCAGGCAGATTCTTTACCCAGTTAGCCACCTGGGAAGCCAAAGAAGCAGATAATGGGACTTAAACCCTGAATCTGGGTGTAAGTTTCCTGATCTGTAAAATGAAAACTATCTCCATCTCTTCAAAATGTTTCTCTGACTTCCACTCTCCTATGGCCTCCGCTCAGTTTCTTGGGTTGTCCCATGATACCAGTCAGTGCTCTGTTAAGAAAAGGAAAATGGGACTTTCCTGGTGCTCCAGTGGTAAAGAATCTGCCTCCCAAAGCAGGAGACTCAGGTTCCGTCTCTGGGAGGGGAACTAAGGTTCCGTGAGCCTTGCAGCAACTAAGCCCAGGTGCCACAACTAGTGAGCCTGAATGCCTCAGAGTTTGTGCATCTCAACGAGAGAAGGCTGTTGCGGCCAAGAGCCCATGTACTGCAACGAAGACCCAGCGCAGCCAAAATTAAAAAGAAAAGAGAAAGAAGACAATTATTCTTCTCTAGGTTCTGCCCGTTGGACACATGCTGCTCCTGCTACTGCTGCTAAGTCGCTTCAGTCGTGTCCGACTCTGTGCGACCCCATAGACGGCAGCCCACCAGGCTCCCCCGTCCCTGGGATTCTCCAGGCAAGAACACTGGAGTGGGTTGCCATTTCCTTCTCCAACGCAGGAAAGTGAAAAGTGAAAGTGAAGTCGCTCAGTCGTGTCCGACCCTCAGCGACCCCATGGACTGCAGCCTTCCAGGCTCCGCCGTCCCTGGGGTTCTCAAGAACACTGGAGTGGGGTGCCATTGCCTTCTCCGAAGCAGGAAAGTGAAACGTGAAAGTGAAGTCGCTCAGTTGTTGACACATGCAGACAATCTCTAACACACATATATCTTCCTTCCACTGGGAAATTGAAAGTAACTTATAGTAGCAGTGTTAGCTGTGTTGCTGAAACATCATATAAGATTAGAGATTTATAATCAGTGACAGAAAGCCGACAAGTGATTTCAGGGGCTGCAACGTTAAGAATAAAGTTGATATGAAGAAAGGAAAAGATATAAAGCCCTATTCTAGAAATGTTTTTCACCTGAGGGTGTTCTGTTACTTCTTAAGATCCCTTGTGTGGTCAAAACCCAGGATGGACTTTCATATCACTGCAGCCTGGAAGGAAGGATGGGAATCCCAGCTCTCTGCCGCCATCAGTCTCCCCAAGAATCTCTCATGGAATGTTCAGTCCTATGTGCTATCCTGGTATTTGTATAATGGACCCTAGTGATGCCCAGGTGTATTTACATGTTAGCCTGGTTCTAGAGACCAGAGACCCTATTCCTTTCTCTTTCCTATTCTTCCCTTATTAGGGGCATCTAATCTTATGAGCTCATTTTTACATCCTGATAAATGACTGCACTGGTTCTAATGGCTGGAATCAAGATTGCCAAGAGAAATATCAACAGCCTCAGATACGCAGATGATACCCACTCTAATGGCAGAAAGTGAAGAGGAACTAAAGAGCCTCTTGAAGGTGAAAGAGGAGCATGAAACGTACAAAAAACTAAGATAGTGGCATCCAGTCCCATCACTTCATGGCAAACAGAAGGGGACAAAGTGGAAGCAGTGACAGATTTTATTTTCTTGGGCTCCAGAATCACTGCAGGCGTTATTCAATAGCACAACAGACACCGATCCCTTGAGAAATGCTCAGAGTTTTTGAAGGCTATGTGTCAGGAATTCAGTCAAAAACCAGCTAAATTTCTTTTCTTTTTTTGAAATTTATTTTGGCCATGCCCACTGTCATGGAGGATCTCAGTTCTCCAGCCAGAGATCCGATCCATGCACCCTGCACTGGGTGTGTAGAATCTTAACCACTGGACTGCGAGGGAGGTCCCCAGACAAATTTTGTTTTACAAAATCATACCTGCATCTCTGAGCATTAGTTCAAAATTTCTCTAGCATTTATAGCCTCTCTACCTTTTAACCATGTTATAAGGCAAGGGCTAGGTAAACCTGAGCTAGTATCATTACTGGGATTCTCAAAGTACCGGGGGGTCTGGGAAGCATTGTTGCTTTCAGTCTCTCAGTTGTGTCCAGCTCTGCAACCCCGTAAGCTGCAGCACACCAGGCTTCCCTGCCCTTCACCATCTCCTGGAATTTGCTCAAACTCATGTCTGTTGAGTCAATGATGCCATCCAACCATCTCTCCCTCAGTTGCCCCCTTCGCCTCCTGCCATCAGTCTTTCCCAGCATCAGGGTCTTTTCCAATAAGTCAACTCTTCACATGAGGTGACCAAAGTATTGGAGCTTCAGCATCAGTCCTTCCAATGAATATTCAGGGCTGACATCCTTTAGGATTGACTGGTTTGATCTCCTTGCTGTCCGAGGGACTCTCAAGAGTCTTCTCCAGCACCCCAGTTTGAAAGTAACATTTTTTCGGCACTCAGCCTTCTTTACGGTTCAACTCTCACATCCATACACAAGGAACATTATGGTTTCCTAAGTTGCCCCATTTGCCTCCTGAAACCCAGCGCAGTGGTCAGATGGAGCCATTAGAGGCCATGCCCTGCAGAGTTCTCATCTGAAAAGAAAGGACTGACTGAAAGTACTCCAGAGTTCTCCCTGCTCTATTTTCTGGTTTTCTGATTTCTACAAACACATCAAAATTCCCTGAGAACAGTCTGTGCCTCACCACGGAACCCTAAGCCCTGGGCTGTAGTGTTCATGCCCCAGGCCCTCGTGAAAGCTACCTCCAGAAAGTTCACCGAGGCCCCCAGGCCAGTCCTGCAGGGGAGTGTGATGTGGTGTGGGTCCTCTGGGGCCCGAGTCCTCTGCCTTGGAGAGCCAGGAGCCCTTGGGCAAGTCATTAACGTTCCTGGTCACTCATCTGTTTAAGGAGCCTAAAGGATTCTTCCCTGCCACCATCCACGCAGAAGAATGCTCTCTCAATGTCCAAGCCAAGGGCCTGCTTCTCCTACAAGGACCGAGGGGCTGGGGCAGTGCGAAATGAAGCCAGCAGCCCTCACAGCCTCCCTCTTCTATGGAGAGCCCAGGGCTGCAGGATGGCCCTTGAGCACAAACCTGGATGCCATGCCTGGTCCACTGTGGGCCACTGGACACCCTTCTCAGAGGCCTGGGCTGCTGGATTCCTGCATTTCCCTTATGCGGTCCTGCTGTGGGCACTCTGGTTCTGAGCGCAGCCTTTTCCTCCAGGACATACCTAACTCCTCTAGCAGGCATCTTGTTGGGGAAGGTTTTCTGATGCTGTAACTGGCACATATAGCATCTAGCCTGTGTTCTCTGACTTCTCCAGGTGGCTTTCCAGGCGGCTCAGACAGTAAAGGATCTGTCCTGTGTGCAGGAGGGCCGGGTTTGATCCCTGGATTGGGAAGATTCCCCCAGAGAAGGGAATGGCTACTCACGCCTGTATTCTTGCCTGGAGAATCCCATGTCCAGAGGAGCCTGGTGGGCTACAGTCCAAAGGGTCTCAAAGAGTCAGACATGGTTGAAGTGACTTAGCACACATGCACATACTGGATTGAAAGTTCATGTAACCTTATTGGAAAACTGGGTTTTTGCAGATGTAATCAGGTTAAGATGAGGTCAGAGTGGAGTAGGATGGGGCCCACCCCATTGATTGGTATTCTTATAAGGAGAGGGAGGTTTTGTTTTTGTTTTTGTTTTTGAGAAATCTACAATGAATATTCTATTCAGATTTTCTGCAGTCATTGTGGAATATGTTCACAATTTAAATAATCCCATAGAACATCCCACTGACCATCACAGAGCACCTAATGCTGCTGCTGCTAAGTCGCTTCAGTCGTGTCCAACTCTGTGCGACCCCAGAGACGGCAGCCCACCAGGCTCCCCCGTCCCTGGGATTCTCCAGGCAAGAACACTGGAGTGGGTTGCCATTTCCTTCAATGCAGGAAAGTGAAAAGTGAAAGTGAAGTCGCTCAGTCGTGTCTGACTCTTAGCGACCCCATGGACTGCAGCCCACCAGGCTCCTCCGTCCATGGGGTTTTCCAGACAAGAGCACTGGAGTGGGGTGCCATTGCCTTCTCCGAGAGCAACTAATATGAGGCAAATATTATGTATACATAATTATAGTCTTTAAAAAAATGTAGATCATATTAGCCACAAGTTTCAGATGAAGAAATTGAAACTAAGAGAGATGAAGATTCTTATCTAAAGTCACAAGACAAATTTGGGGCAGGTCAGGCTCTTGGGCAGGCCTTTGGGCAGAAGCAGGTTCACAGCAAGGGCTCATGTGCAACTGGGGGTGCCCCTCCTGACAACACCCTCACAACAAACCAACCCTCACAACAAACATCGGCTCCGGTACCCTGGAAGGGGGAGACCATCAGCTAAAGCAGAGCTGTGGCTCCAGGCAGGCCCCAGGGATTGCCCAGGCTCCAGAATCCTCAGGAGAAGAGGGGCACGGGGGCTCTATGCCTCAGGATAGTCCTTGGCTCACACAGCACCATGAAAATACAGAGCTAAAAACCTCCTGGACAGCAAGGAGATCAAGCCAGTCCATCCTAAAGGAAATCAACCCCGAATATTCACTGGAAGGACTGATGCTGAAGCTGAAGCTCCAATACTTTGGCCACCTGATGTGAAGAGCTGACTCCTTGGAAAAGACCCTGATGCTGGGAAAGATTAAGGGCAGGAGGAGAAGTGGGTGACAGAGGATGAGATGGTTGGATGGCATCACCGACTCAACGGACATGAGTTGGAGCAAACTCCGGGAGATAGTGAAGGACAGGGAAGCCTGGCGTGCTGCAGTCAATGGGGTCGGAAAGAGTGGGACAAGGCTTAGGACTGAGCAACAAGAAGGAAGCTTATACAGATGATATTCATTAGCCTAATGACCGCAGAGAGCGACCCAAGGGCCAACTACAGCACACTCCCCAAGTCATCTCCCCAGCCCCGTAGTCTCTGAAAGGAAACAACTAACATTCCCTTTCTACTTAGATGGAGAATCGGTAAAGACAATGGGACTCAGAGGAGAGGAATGAATGTTCGTCACTTGTTAGAACAACAGAAGGAGGATTCTGGGAGATGAGTTCATGTTTGTTCATTGTCTGTTCTATCTGCATCTCCCGGCTACCCTGTAGCCCCAGGCCACCTCCCCCCCATCCCAGATTACAGTACTATTAAAGTTCGCTCGAATGCCAAGCTGCAGCTGCCCTGGGGCAGAGCATGGGCTAGGCCATCTTGGATCTTGGGCGCGGAGAGGCTGCTGATTCGAAAGAGGTCTGCTCTGTGAGATGCCTCAGCTCTGAGCAGCCAGGCCCCGGTGTCTACAGACCAACCTCCCCTCTAGGGTTCTAATACCAGGGTTCTTGTGGGCCACCGACTGGAGGGACAACTGAGCCGAGGGCACAGGCAGCAGGAACTCAACCCCGGGGCCAGGCGGGGAGGAAGACCCTTGTAAGAGCCCAGACTCCTTGGACCTTTCTTCACTGGGTGCCCAGGGTCAGCGCGCGGGAGGGCGGGGCAAGCGGCGGCGGAGGAGGGAGGGGACGGGCCCCTGGCGTGGAGAGGAGAGGGCGTGCGCTCCGGGCCACTTGCGGGAGGAGGCAGCGGCCCCAGAGACGCGCCAGAGGCCCGCAGCACGATGGAGCCGGCGGACCTGGGGCTCGGGGACTCGTCCTTGCACCGTTACCTGGACGGCGAGTTCTGGAGCCTCAGAAACGAGCTGCGCGGGCTCCTGGGCGGCTGTCCGCTCTTCCGGCCCAGGTACGCGTCCCCGAGGGCACGCCGCGTGGCACCCCGGGCAGGGCCAGCTGGGGTGTGTGCTGCGCCCGAAAACAGGTCCCTCCCGACCTGACGAAGATGGGCTGCCCGCCCCCGTGCTGTGCACGCCGCGGAGCCGGCGACTTCGTGGCCCTCAGGAGGCGCCCGCTGCCCACTGCGCTCCCTCCTACAGGGAGAGCAGGGACGAACGGGCGCGCCCCGCAGCGGCGGACGGGATGCTCGGCCCAGGGCGGTAGCTCCTAAGCCTGTTTCCTAACCTGTTGCTTGCGTCCCCGCCTTTGGGTGTCACCCCTTGCCGGGAGAGGGGGCAGAAAACCGGGTGGGAGCGGGCGTGGAGCGCCCCCAGGGCCACCGTGTCGCCTGGTCCGGAACAGAAGCGCGGAAAGCCGCGCAGAGCAGCGTTATCCCAGGTCGTGCCTGCAGAGAAGTGAAGGCATTTTCTCGGCACAGGGAGGGACTGGCTCTGCCTGGGGTCGTATCTGGTTGCTGGCATGCTGCGGACTCCCAGGGGCCTCGCGGAGTCCAGGTGTGCGCGGGGGCGGGAGAACAGCGGCTGGGTTGCTTGGGTTGTAAGGTGCATTCAGGCCCAGAAGTCATTTGATGGCAGCACAGCCCAGAAAAGTGGACAGGCTTGGTGCAGCCAAAGTTTGCAGACGGAGAAAATAACCCAAGGACCAGCCCTTGTGTCTCGTTGAGGACTTTCTCATGCGCTCTGCTGGATGTCTCACCCCATCTCAGGTCGTCTGATAAGCCCATTTTTAGAATCAGGCTTCGGAGTTTTAATTTAAGAAAGCCCCAGTTAAAAAACACCAGTATGTTCTGGAGGAAGATTAACCAGTGAGCACATGTTTCTGTCTCAAGGATGAGCTACGCTGAAGGAGGAGATGCTCGGAATAAAAAGCAGGTCATCCTTGGGGAGGAAGCTGTGGTTTCTGCACTGGAGGTGACTGGTAGGGGGAGTGGGGCTTAGGGGAGGTAACAGGTGAGATGGTGGGTGGGTCCTTGTCTCCCCAGCTTGTCCTTTCCCCCCCTCTCTCACACTGTCTTCTTATGTTATCTTTCTCAAAGCATGGTCCAGGGACTCCTGGGGGTACCCAAGACTTTTTCAGGAGCGTTAGAAGTTATTTTAGTGATAACATGAAGCAGTTACTGACCCTTTCACCCTCATTTTCTCACAAAGGTACAGTGGTAGTTCCCAGAAACTATAGGATGTATAATTTCCCAACATACCTGCAGAAGCAGAGAGCAGCATCCAGTTATTTCAAGGCAGACGTTAACCAGACTTGTAAGGACGCAGAGCAATGCACTTTTCTAATTAAAAGTGTAGTTCTTTTTGTAGACATTTAATGAGTTTATTATTGTTACATTCAAATGATATAAATATTTAAACATTTTTTCTTTTATAGTTTCTAATATGATAAATATCATAAATACGCATAGATATTTGCAGACCCCAGTAATTTTTTAAAAGACGATTTTAAAGAGCAGTGTTAGGTTTAGAACAAAATTGAGAGGAAGGTACAGAAATTTCCCATATATTAATACCTCCTGTCTCCACACAGGCATAACCTCTTCCATTATCAACATCACTCACCAGAATGGACTTTTCTTTTTTTTTTTTTAGCCAAAGATGAATCTACGTGGGTACATCATAGTCACTCAGAGACCACAGTTTACGTTAGAGTTCACTCTTGGTGTTGTACATTCTGTGGGTCTGGACAAATGTTTAATGACACGTACCCATCATTATAGGGGCTTCCCAGGTGGCTCAGTAAAGAATCCACTGCCAAGGCAGAAGATGTGGGTTCAATCCCTGGGTTGGGAAGATCCCCTGGAGGAGGAAATGGCAACCCACTCCAGTATTCTTGACTGGAAAATTCCATGGACAGAGGAGCCTGGCGGGGTTGCAAAAGAGTCGGACACGACTGAGCGCAGCGCTGCTCCCATCATTATGGTGTCATCGAGAGGGTTTTCACCGCCCGGAACATTGTCAACTCTGTGTTTCTCTCACTACCCACCCCTGGCAACCACTGATCTCTTCACTGTTTCCCCAGTTTCACCTTCTTAGAATCATATAGTTGTGATCATACAGTATGTAGCTTTTCAGATTGCCTTATTTCACTTAGTAATATGTGTTTAAGCTTTCTCCTTGTCTTTTCATGGCCCGAGAGTGCATTTCATTTTTCGTGCTGAATGCTGCTCCATTGTCTGGATGAGCCAGTTTATTTATCCAGTCCCCTACTGAAGTCCACCTTGGATGCTTCCACGTTTTGGAAGTTATGCGTAAAGCTACTATAAACATCCATGTACAGATTTTTGCGTGGAGCCTCAAAAACTTTTAAGAGGGCAAGGAGGTCCTGCTGCTTTAAGTGATGCTAGGTTCTGTCACAACCCTTTATACAGGGGTCCCCAACCCCGGGGATCTAATGCCTGATGATCTGAGGTGGAGCTGATGTAGTAATAATAGAGATAAAGTGCGAAAGAAACGTAATGCCCTTGAATCATCTGAAAACCATCCCCCTCCTCAGTGTATGGAAAAATCACCTTCCATGAAATCGGTGCCTGGTGCCCAAAAGCTTGGGGACCACTGCCCTTATACATGTCCCTTTTCCTGTCTTCCTGTGTCTTTTCAGTTTAGTTCCTGGGCTGTCATCTCTTTGTCTTTTCTTATTTAGATAACTGCAGTTTAAATGATGGAAAAGAATGCTCACATCTCAACTGCTGATTTGGGCCAAGTAGAAGATTCTTTGCTATGAATTGTGTAGTCTGCTTTGGGACAGAGGGAAAGGCAGGCCGGAGTTGGAGAGCCAACCAGCAGCCAGCAGCACATTACCTGTGTGATTGTCACCAAGGGAGATATTACCTTCCTGAGCTTCCATCTGCAGAAAGGAGATAACATCTGTGCTGCTGGTTTAAATGAGAAACTGTTGAGTGGCTTTTCCTTAATGCTGGCTGTGGTATGATACCTAAAAAAAAAAAAAGTGGGGCGAAAGAGATACAAACCCCATTACTCTAACAAACACTTTTCCGTTCTCTCCAGTTCTTGTTTATTGACTTCATAATTTCAGAGTTGTAATAGCTTAAATGTCATACTATTTTTTTTCGCCCCCCCAGTGATTAAAGATCTTAATATCTGCTTGAAAGTTCACCTTGTACTATCAGATTTGATCTTATCCTGTGTTTGAAGACAGTGACCTGACTTCTTGATGTTTTTAACCTTCTGCCACAGTAAAAGGCTCCATGAGAGGCCAGAAATAAAGCTCTCTGGTGGCTCAGATGGTAAAGAATCTGCCTGCGATGCAGGAGACCCAGGTTCGATCCCTGGGTTGGGAAGATCCCCTGGAGGAGGGCATGGCAACCCTCTCCAGGATCCTTGCCTGGAGAATCCCATGGACAGAGGAGCCTGGTGGGCTACAGTCCATGGGGTGGCAAAGAGTCAGATGTGACTGACTGACTAACGCCAGACATGGATTCACAGATACAACATGAGGCCTCCTGTAGCCAGTCGGCCCTTGAAATTCAAGTAGGTGTTGGAGGGGGTGAGGTTCATGAGTGTGAGTGCTGTGTGTACAATGGGAAGTTTGTACAGTGTCAGGCACTCCCAGGACATAGAGCCCAGGAAACAGTTTGCTTCCCCAGAAAACCAAAATCCTGGTTTTGCAGTTTTCTGAGCACATCACCACTGCCCTCCTCTGTGCAGGGATTCATCCTCTGGGGTACTGCGCCAGGTGTGGTGCGAGTGCAGCCCAGCTTCCCCCCTCTCTCCCCAAGATCAGCCTGCCAGGCTGAGTCCTCCCTGTCCTCACTCTGATGGCGGATCCCTCAGGCTCTGGGAATGTCCCCATGTCTAAGGGTCCCACCTGCCCCGAGGTCCATAGGACAGCATGCCCTTGGCTGGGGCAGCGGCGGATTCTGGGCCACTTGAGGCTCCTTCCTGAGGTTGCAGGGAATATTTAAAAACAACATCCGGGGACTTCCCTGGTGGTGCAGTGGTTAAGACTTCGCCTTCCAATGCAGGGGTGAAGGCTCTATCCCTAGTCAGGGAGCTAAGATCCCACATGCCTCGCGGCCAAAAACCGAAACAGAAAACAGAAGCGATCATGTAATAAATTCCATAAAGACTTTTAAGGTGGTCCCCATCAAAAAAGAGCAAGATCTGAAACGTGATAAGCTTTTCACACGTTTTTGAGTTTGTTTCTTGGCAAAGCAGGGCTCTCTGCTGGGGGCCAGGCTGGTGAGTGGGTGTGCACATGTAAGGCTTCTGGGCTCAGTCGCTGCAGCCGTGTCCGACTCTTTTTGACACCGTAGACTGTAGCCCGCCAGGCTCCTCTGTGCATGGGATTCTTGAGGCAAGAAGACTGGAGTGGGTGGCCGTGCCCTCCTGCAGGGGATCTTCCCGACCCAGCTGTCGAAACCTCCTCTCCTGTGTCTCCTGCATTGGCAGGTGAGTTCTTTACCACTAGCACCACCTGGGAAGCCCTGTAAGGCTCACAGGCCTCACTAGAAGTTTCTAGACTGACGGGACCTCCCCACTATCCGTCCTCAGGGCTCCCCTGCCTGGCCTGGCAGTGTTGAGCCGGCTGCTTCCCTGTCCCCCTTCTTTCGCTTCACTGCCTTTTCTTTCCTTCCCTGGAGCAATGCACATTTCTCTTCCTAACCTTTGCAGAGATTTGGTTTTCCCCCACAGCCTTATTTATGCACTCAAGCATATGGTGAAGACCTTCTCATTGCAAAGAGTCAGATAATATTGAAAACCTGAAAGTTTCCCAAACTGTCCCCTCCCCCAACTGCTTATTTTTTTAAATTATTATTTATTATTATTTTATTTATTTTTCTAGGCTCCAAAATCACTGCAGATGGTGGTTGCAGCCATAAAATTAAAAGACGCTTACTCCTTGGAAGGAAAGTTATGACCAACCTAGGCAACATATTGAAAAGCAGAGACGTTACTTTGTCAACAAAGGTCCGTCTAGTCAAGGCTATGGTTTTTCCAGTGGTCACGTATGGATGTTAGAGTTGGACTATAAAGAAAGCTGAGTGCCGTAGAACTGATGCTTTTGAACTGTGGTGTTGGAGAAGACTCTTGAGAGTCCCTTGGACTGCAAGGAGATCCAACCAGTCCATCCTAAAGGAGATCAGTCCTGGGTGATGACTGGAAGGGCTGATGCTAAAGCTGAAACGCCAATACTTTGGCCACCTGATTTGAAGAGCTGCCTCATTTGAAAAGACCCTGATGCTGGGAAAGATTGAGAACTGGAGGAGAAGGGGACTTCAGAGGATGAGATGGCTGGATGGCATCACTGACTCAATGGACATGGGTTTGGGTGGACTCTGGGAGTTGGTGATGGACAGGGAGGCCTGGCGTGCTGCAGTCCGTGGGGTCACACAGAGTCAGACATGACTGAGCGACTGAACTGAACTGATTTTTGGTGTGCCGGGCCTTCTTGCTGCGTGTGGGCTCTCTCCAGTTGCCGTGAGCAGGGGCCGCTCTCCATTTAGGCGCGTGAGCTTCTCACTGCTGTGGCTTCTCTCGTGGCAGAGCACAGGTTTCAGCACAGCTCACGGGCTTCAGTAGTTGTGGTGCCTGGGCTTCGTCGCTCTGTGGCATGTGGAATCTTCTTGGTGTGGAGATCGAACCTGTGTCCCCTGCATTGGCAGACGGATTCTCAACTGCCGGACCACCAGGGAAGTCCCCAGCCACTTATTTTTATTGTGGTGAAATAAACAGAAAAGAAAATTGACCATTTTAACCTTTTTTTACTTTTAAATTAAAAAAAATTATTTTTAATTGGAAGATGATTGCTCTACAGTATCCCTCTGGCTTCTGCCATACAACGATGCGAATCAGCCGTAAGTATGCATATGTCCCCCTACTCCTGAACCCACCCCCACGGTAATCACAGGGCACCCAGCCGAGCTCCCCGTGCTGTACAGCAGCTTCCCAACTAGCTATCTGTTTACACACGGCAGTGTGTATGTCAGTGCTACTCTCTGAATTTGTTCCACCCTCTCCTTCCCCTTCCTGTGTCCAATGTTTCTTCTCTGTGTCTGTGTCTCTGTTTCTGCCCTGCCTGCAAATAGGTTCATCAGTACCATTTTTCTAGATTCCACATGTATGAGTTAATAGGCAACGTTTGTTCTTCTCTTTCTGACTTCCCTTTCTCTCTCTGACTGTCACAGGCTCCAGGCTCACCCAGCTCACTAGAACCGAGTACACAGTGGCACGAGGGACATCCGCGGTCCCGTGCAGCCATCACCGGCATGCATCTCAGAACTCTGGCATCCTCGCAGTCTGAAACTCTGTACCCGCTAAACATTAATTCCCTCTTCCTTCCTCCCCACAGCCACTGGCAGCCTCAGCTCTACTTTCCGTCTCTATTAATCTGAGCTACTCTAGTTATGTCATCTAGGTGGAATCGTGCCATCATTGTCGTTTTGTGTCTGGCTCTTTTCACTTAGCAGAATGTCCTTCGTGTGGCAACAGGTGACAGACTCTCCTTTTCAAGGTTGGATAATACTCCATCATCCTTTACTGTGCCCATCTTTGCATGAAATGTTCCCTTGGCATCTCCAATTTTTTTTTTTTAGGAGATCGCTAGTCATTCCCGTTCTGTTATTGTCCTCTATTTCTTTACACTGGGAAAGACTGAGGGCAAGAGGAGAAGGGGGCTACAGAGGACGAGATGGTTGGATGGCATCACTGACTGGATGGACGTGTTTGAGCAAATTCAGGGAGATAGTGAGGGACAGGGAAGCCCGGCGTGCTGCAGTCCATGGGGTCGCAGAGCTGGACACGGACTTAGCAACCGAACAACAATACTTCCTTAGATGGATATATCACATTTTGTTGGTCCATTCATATGTTGATGGGCGTTTGATCCTCCAACCACTTTGAATACTTCATTGTTGAAGAGCTTGTTTTTTCCTACTTTTCCTATTTTTCTATGAGTTCACGGAGACATGTGAACAGTTGCTTGGATAAATAGAATCATTCTATGTGTTCTACAGCTTTCTCTTTTAAAATTTATTTTTATTTTCATAATACAATGGATGAACCCACTTAATACAGAAGAGACACTATGAGGTTTGGAATGAAAAAAGTCTGCCCCTATTCCACCCCCTTCACCCCTCATTCCCTTTTCTCACTGGCAAACACTTTCACATCTTTCAGGGGATTCTTAAGTCATTTACCTCTATTTTCCTTTAAAACATTCATAAACAGAGCTACTTCTTGATTTTATGGTGATTCGTGTGTGTGCGTGTGTTTTAGCCACTCAGTCGTGTCTGACTCTTGGAAGCCCATGGACTGCAGCCCATCACACTCCTCTGTCTATGGGATTTCCCAGGCAAGAATACTGGAGTGGGCAGCCAGTCTCTTCTCCAGGGGATCTTCCTCACACAAGGATGAAACCCGGTCTCCTGCGTGGCAGGCAGATTCTCCACTGAGCCACTGGGGAAGCCCGTATAGTGACTTAGCAGTATAGAAAACGAAGATTCCCACGACTGCCCACTTTCTTTCCTTATTCCCCCAAATCAGTGCATCCCCATCTTTACTTAAATTGGTATCCAGGGTTCATACTGCTGTGACTTACATGTGTTATTATTCCCTGCCACGCCCCACAGTATAACATATTTCACTTCCTTTCTTTGACAACTTTTGGTGTTCTCTTGGGATAACAATTTCTACCTTTATTCATGTGCTTAGTTTTATGTAAAATTGTCACTCACTGGCCTGTGCACGTCTAGATGGAAGAGTTACAGTCCTCTCAGTTTGGTCAAGGGCTTCCCTGGTGGCTGAGTGATAAAGAGCCTGCCTGCAGTGCAGGAGACTGGCAGGAGATGCAGGTTCGATCCCTGGGTCAGGAAGATCCCCTTGGAGAAAGAAATGGCAACCCACTCCAGTATTCTTGCCTGGAGAGTCCCATTGACAAAGGAGCCTGGTGAGCTACAGTCTATGGGGTCGCAAAGAGCTGGACAGGACTTAGCAGCTAAACAACAGCAGAACAGTGGTTTGGTCACACCTGTCATGTATCTGCCATTCCCTTCCCTCCCCGTGGACGGATCCATCCAGGAGGTCCCCCTCTGGGTCTTCAGCCTGGACTGGCTTTCCATCGTCTTCCTGGTCACCTGGGGAGTTTCCTTTGCATCTCCTTTAAAGTCAAGCCTCTGTTTTTCCAGGCCTTCTCTTTCTTGGTCGCTCTTTGTGGAGGATTAGAGGTGGCCACAGGCTCTTGAGTGTCATTCCCATTGAGAGGGGTGCTTCTGTGTCCCCTCTCCTGAGTCTGGGTGGCTCGGGGACTGCCCTGGCCCACGGGTATGGTTGGAGTGGCCAGTGTCTAGGCTCAGGTCTGAGTGACTGTGACTGGCACCTTCCGCCCTGTCTCCTGAGGCCCTGGCTTCCACATGGAAAGTTCTGCACCAGCCTGTGGCTGCCATGGTGTGAGAAAGCCCAAGCTGGTCCTTGAAGAGACGCCCCATAGAGAGATGCTGGCCATTCCTGACTGCTCCAGCCCCCAGCTGTTCACGCCGTCTAAGCTGGGACCCCAGACCTTTGAGGAGCACACAGGCCATCTCTATTAATACTTGATCCTGTGCGCCCAAGTTCCTGACAGAGTAGGAGATAGAGTGACAGTGAATTGTTGTTTTAAGCCACTAAGTGTTGGGGTACATTATTACCATAGCCGTCGAGAACCGGGACAGTCTCTCATGTAATAGCTTCTTGAGAAAGGATACCAGAGAATTAACTTTTTGAGATCTTCATGCCTGAAAATATTTACTCTAAAAATTGGCTGAATATTTGTGTAGGTGTAGAATTCTAGCCTGGGAATAAAATCTCCCCCAGAATTTAAAGGCATCATGCCTTTAAGTATCCAACATTGTTAAGGAACCTGACGCCTTCTGCACCTTGGCATTTTAGTATGTAAAGATGTGACTTGTTTTGCTTCCTCCTGCCTGGAAGTTTCCGAGACTTTGTCTCTAGCACTGGCTTTGTGGCATCTTACTGTGCTGTGATTTGATGGTGGCCTCTTTCTCTTTCACTGTTGGGGGCGTGCCAGGGGCTCTTTTAATCTGGAAACTACTGTTCTTCAACTATTTGCACTGCTATCCTATCTGAACTCTGATTCAGATGCCAGACCTCTGGGGCTTGTCTTCTCATTTCCTAATCTTTTCGTTCTTGTTTTTCATCTCTTTACCTTTTCATTTTTTTTTTTCCTGGCAGACTTTCTCAACTTTATCTTCCAACTTCTCTTGAGTCATTTAAAATGACTACTGTCATAATTTTCAAAGCTTCTCTAAGTCTCTTGTTCCTTTTCTAGAACATCTGTTCTTGTTTTCTGGTTGCCAAATGTCTTATTTCTTGGGAGTACTTGATGGTAAGTAAGTTCTGAGATGTTTCTATTTTCTGCCTTGTCTCTGTTTCTTGAGTTCCTTTTCTCCCCCTTTGTACTTTTGACCTCTGTTTTTTGTGTTTGAGGCTTTTGTTAAATGTCTAGTCAACCCTGGGTGTTTGTTCAAAATCAGAGTGAAGTGAGTAATATGAATAAATACTGATTTATAAACAAGCAGGGTTCTTGGCCCCTGATCAAGACTTGATCTAAGAGGTCTCTCTTGATCAGAGAGAACCTTCCTTTCCAGGGCAGGTTAGCATTAGTGTTTTGTTTTGGTCAGGGTTAGTCCGTGAGGATGGCTGTATAGAGAATGAAGGACAGGTGATAAGCCCGGGTGCCTGAAAGGATGGTTGGTGAGCTGGTCTCCTCCATATGTGACTTTAGGCTGCTTAGAAAACTAAGCTCCTCTTCTGTATGAAATTTTAAAAAGCTGTGAACTCGTAAAAACAGAATAGAACTGTGGTTAGCAGGGACTGGTGTTAGGAGGAATAAGAGGGATGTTGTTTAAAGGAACAAACTTGTGGCCGACAGATGGCACAGTATAGTGAGTATGGACAATGATATTGTGTTATGAGTGTCAAACATAGTTGGTTTTTTTCTTATTGAAGTAGAGTTGATTTACAGTGCTGTGTTAGTTACTGGTGTGCAGCAAAGTTAATATGTATTCTTTTTCATAATGGTTTATTACAGGAGATTGAATAGAGTTCCCTGTGCTATATCGTAGGGCCTTGTTGTTTATGCATTTTATATATAGTAGTTTGTATCTGCTAATCCCAAACTTCTAATTTATCCTTTTCCTGTCCCTTCTCTTCTCTGGCAACCATAAATTTTTCTTCTGTATCTGTGAGTCTGTCTTTGTTTAGCAGGTGATGTCGCATGATATTTGCCTTCCGCTTTCTGACTTTCTTCCCTTAGTATGATAATTTCCGAGTCCATCCATATGTGCAAATGGACTGCATCTTCTGTGTCCATTCATCTGCCGATGGACACTTTGGTTGCTTTGGTGTCCAGACTACTGTGAATAATGCTACTATGAACGTTGCGGTGCTGATTCCCACCCCCCCCCCTTTTTTAAATAAAGTTAGCATAAATTGTGCTAACACTATACTCTTTAGACCACTGGAGGAGGAAACAACATCCCACTCCAGTATTCTTGCCCGGAAAATCCCATGGCCCCAGGAACCTGGCGGGCTGCAGTCCATGGGGTCACAGAGTCAGACACAGCTTAGCAACTGAGCACACACTCTTTAGACATACCTGGATATGTGAGAAAC
Organism: Oreotragus oreotragus; assembly: GCA_006410675.1. Lineage (NCBI taxonomy): Eukaryota > Metazoa > Chordata > Mammalia > Artiodactyla > Bovidae > Oreotragus > Oreotragus oreotragus. The sequence goes on along the minus strand of SJYX01022869.1, from coordinate 237,051 downwards.
TCTATAAAATGAAAGTAAAGGACTGCTAAACTAAGGTTTAAAAGGGTTGGCGGGCGAGGGCTGAGATGTGTATAAGAGACAGGTATATTGTCTCCCTGCTTATTAAACTTATAT
>SJYX01022869.1:213986-233616 GCA_006410675.1 Oreotragus oreotragus | reverse complement strand
GTTCACCCTTGCCATCTCTTGTTTGACCACTTCCAATTTGCCTTGATTCATGGACCTGACATTCCAGGTTCCTATGCAATATTGTTCTTTACAGCATCGGATCTTGCTTCTATCACCAGTCACATGCACAACTGGGTATTGTTTTTGCTTTGGCTCCATCCCTTCATTTTTTCTGGAGTTATTTCTCCACTGATCTCCAGTAGCATATTGGGCACCTAACGACCTGGGGAGATTCTCTTTTGATATCCTATCATTTTGCCTTTTCATACTGTTCATGGGGTTCTCAAGGCAAGAATACTGAAGTGGCTTGCCATTCCCTTCTCCAGTGGACCACGTTCTGTCAGACCTCTCCACCATGACCCGCCCACCTTGGGTTGCCCTGCAGGCATGGCTTGGTTTCATTGAGTTAGACAAGGCCCTGGTCCTAGTGTGATTAGATTGACTAGTTTTCTGTGAGTATGGTTTCAGTGTGTCTGCCCTCTGATGCCCTCTTGCATCACCTACCATCTTACTTGGGTTTCTCTTACCTTGGGTGTGGGTTGTCTCTTCACGGCTGCTCCTTACCGTGGACGAGGGGTATCTCCTTACCGCCGCAGTTCCTGACCGTCAGCGTGGGCCAGCTCCTCTAGGCCCTCCTGCGCCTGCGCAGCCCCTGCTCGTTGGGTTGCTCCTCCCGGCTGCCGGCCGTGGCCTCGGGCGTGGGTGGCTTCTCCCAGCTGCCGCCCCTGGCCTCGGGCTCAGGAGTGCAGTTGGTGACATGCTTTTCGTATTTGATTGCTCATCTGACCCTCAAAGATGATAATAATGAAGTTTAGAAAGGGCATGCTAGTGTGCTTAGCCACTCAGTCGTGTCCGACTCTTTGTGACCCCTCGGACGGTAGCCCGCCAGGCTCCTCTGTGGAGTGGGTTGCCGTGCCCTCCCCCAGGGGATCTCCCCGACCCAGGGACTGGACCCAGGTCTCCTGCATGCAGGCGGAGTCTTTACCGTCTGAGCCACCGGGGGGCCCTATAAAGGCCCGAGATTGGGGCTCCCCGGTGGTCCAGGGGTTAGGACCTCGCCTCCCAAGGCAGGGGGTGCAGGTTTGATCCCTGGTCAGGGAGCCAAGATCCCACAGTCTTGTGGCCAAAAAACCAAAACATAAAACAGAAGCAATATTGTGACAAATTCAATAAAGACTTTAAAATGGTTCATATTAAAAAATCCTTAAACAAAAAGGGCATAATCCTATCTTCCTTTTCTTTAGAGAGGAGAGGAGAGAGATAGTATAGAGGCGGGATCTGCAGGATTTGAATTACAGTCAATAAATTCCGTATACTAATTTAACGTGAGAAATTTCCTTAGAGAAGATTGTGCAGAAGTCATTTTTCGCTTCTTCATTTGTATTACTTGCTCAGTTGTGTCAAACTCTTTGCGACCCTGCGGACTGTAGCCCACTGGGCTCCTCTGTCCATGGAATTCTCCAGGCAAGAATACTGGAGTCAGTTGCCATGCCCTTCTCCAGGGGAGCTTCCTGACCCAGGGATCGGGGTCTCCCACGTTGCAGGCAGATTCTTTATGGTCTGAGCCACCGAGGAAGCCCTTCCTTATTTGCCAGTCTTACTCCTCAAGTTGGTACAGGAATAGTCACATGATCTGATTTCAGCCAATGAACTGGGAAGGGAGGTTTCTGAGGGGTCCAGGAAAAGATGCTTCCTTGCTTATTTGAGAACCCTGTTGGATGGGCAGACCTTCTCATTTTGGATAGAGTGGAGTCTGAATGTGAGGCTGACAGGCGTGCAGCCATTTTGTCACCAACAGGGAAGCCAGCCCTAGGAGGAAATGACTCAGAGAGGCAAAGTGGAGATTTCACATTCTGATAACATGATTAAACCACAGAGTCCATGTGCCCTGAAGCCTGCACTGTGTTCCGTATTCCCAGCTCCATGAAGCAGTAAGTCCCTTTTATGATTCAGACCACTGTGAGTTGGGTTTCAACCAAACTTGTGGTTCTTAACCAAAAGCACCCCAATTAGTTTGCTTTTATTTCACTTTAGTTTCAGTTGCAGAGACAGAAAAACAGCTTACCTTGGTTTCGGGTGCAGAGGCTGAAAGACAGGAGCCGGGGTGACGTTGGCAGGAGTCCTTGGCTCTGCTTGCCCCAAGTCCAGATGAATTCTGGCTGCCTTGTGGCCTTCGGAGCTTTGGGTCCACGTCCCTATTTCATTGGGTCCATGTTCCTATTTCATTGGCTTAAATCAGATCATGTGACTATTCCTGTACCAACTTGAGGTACAGCAGCCAGGCTGGAAGAGAGGGGCTCTTCTTGGCTTCTGGCCTGGTCCAGGCCACCCTCACTGGCCCATCTGGCCACTGCTGTTGCCTTTTCTTGACATGCCACTGGGCTAGGTCACCCAGCAGAACCACGTGGGTGGGGGTGGGAGTGGGAGCCTGCTACAGACAGAGTCGGGTGATGTGGCCCAGGAACCCCTCCTCGGCTTCCTCCTGAGCCCCTGGGTCACTGCAGGGAGTGGAGGATGGCTGGGAAGGGCACCTCGGAAGCCAGGCCAGGCATTCTCACCTTGAATAGGGCACTTAGTGCTGCCTGTTAAGTTCCTTCCAGGTTCCTCTGGCCGTGAGTTGGATCTGAAGTTGGGCAATACTTTGGCTTTTCTGGGCAGAGATTTGCTGATTCCAAAAGGGTGTTTTGCATGAAAGAAACCAATGTCTGTGTAGAGAGGCTAAGGTCATGGGTACTCATTGCTTGCTGCCTCGGAGGGGCTGTGACTTTGGAGGGAAGCAGGCCTATTTTCTAACTGAGGTCATTCTGACTGTGTCTAGAGATCTCAGAACTGATGCTGTTCTTTCAGGGGTGGGGGTGGGGGGTCCTCCCACAATCCTCTGCCCCCTTCTCTCCCTCCTAGAGAGCTGAGATTCTTCTGTGTGTGGATGTGTTTTTATTCTTATTTACCTTGTTGCACTGAGTTTCAGTGGCATCCCTTGTCTTTCTAAGTTCCCTTCTGTCCATCCTATGCTTTACAGTGATGTCCCAGTGACAACATCTGTACTCAGTCCTCTCTCCGTGAGCAATGCTTTGCTGGTGAGTTGATTCCAGGAGCAGAGACTGATTCTTACATAGCTGCGACTGTGACAAGGGGGATCCTGACTGTGACAAAAGGAGACGGCACTGCTGAGTAATGATCACTCACCCTTCTCTTCACAGCAACAGCTCTGTGAGCCACATGCAAACCTCTGTTTCTTTGACACTATTACTGTGGGGCTTCCCAGGTGGCACAGTGGTAAGGAATTTTCCTGCCAGTGCAGGAGATACAGGAGATGCAGGTTCAACCCGTGGCCGGTCAGGAAGATCCCCTGGAGAAGGAAATGGCAACCCACACCAGTATTCTTACCTGGAGGATTCCATGGATAGAGGAGCCTAGTGGGCTACAGTCCATGGGCTCACAAAGAGGAAGACATGCCTGAGTGATTGAATATTCGCACATGGGCTTATTGTGAGAACTTAGACATCGTGGGAGACCCTAGAACCCCAGGATCTCTCCCCAACCCCTCCTGGAAGCCATGGCAGAGTGTTGATCTCCACCTGGCCCTTTGGGGACCTCAGGCCCTGAAGTCCAGGGGAGCCCCGGAGGGAATCTCCATGGCCATTTCCCACATTCCCTTTTACCTGTACATGGAGAGGTAGGTGGACAGGTAGCTGTCAGGGCCCAGCAGGGGACCCTGGCTCCTGTGCATGTTTAACTCCCTAAGGGTGCCTCCTACACACTTGGTGAATGGGTCTATTTTTGAAAATGATGGATTTTTCCCTCTAGATCTTCTACTGTGAGTTCGTGTACAGTAATGTTCAGAAAAAGACCCTGATGCTGGGAAAGATTGAAGGCAAAGGAGAAAAGGGCAGCAAGAATCAGATCTTTGGATAGCATCACCAACTCAATGGACATGAATCTGAGCAAACTCTGGGAGATAGTGAAGGACAGGAAAGCCTGGTGTGCTGCGGTCTATGGGGTTGCAAAAAGTTGGACACAACTTAGCGACTGAACGATGACAACAATATTCAGGTGGTGCAGTGGTAAAGAATCCACCTGCCAATGCAGGAGATGCAGGTTGCCTCCCTGGGTCAGGAAGATCCCCTGGGGAAGGAAATGGCAACCCACTCGAGTATTCTTGCTTGTGAAATCCCATGGACAGAGAAGCCTTGTGGGCTACAGTCCTCGGGGTCGCAAAGAATCCGACACAACTGAGCATGCAGCACACACACACACAAGGTTGCTCCAAAGACATCCTTTGAGTCACCAAAGGTATCCCTGTAGTTGGAGACAAGGAGCCCCATAAGCCAGCAGACACCACCATCCTGTGGTCAGAGTATGACCTTAGGAGGGAGTCAGGCCTGATTATACTTGTAGACCATGGGGCTGGGCATCCTCCAAGACCCTGACCTGCTGGCCACAAACCCCTCCTTGCTTTCTTAGCTAATCTCTCAGGGGCCAAAAAGAAGGCCAAGCGCCAAAGAATTGATGTTTTCAGACTGATGCTGGAGAAGACTCTTGAGAGTCCCTTGGACAGGAAGGAGATTAAACCAATCCTAAAGGAAATCAACCCTGATTATTCATTGGAAGGACTGATGCTGAAGCTAAAGCTCCAATACTTTGGCCACCTGATGCAGACAGCCGACTCACTGGGAAAGACCCTGATGCTGGAAAGACTGAGATTGGGAGAAGGGGACTACAGAGGCTGAGATGGTCGGATGCATCACTGACACAATGGGCGTGAGTTTGAGCAAACTCTGGGAGGCAGTGAAGGACAGGAAAGCCTGGTGTGCTGCAGTCCATGGGGTCGCAAAGAGTCAGACGCAGCTGAGCCACTGAACAACAACAGGGGACACTCCCATCGGCACCTCTCACAGGAACCCTAAAAAGTAACCCTCCTTGTTTGAAGCTTCCAGTCTCATTTCTCGGCCAGTCGCCATCCTGGAGGTTGAGATCGAGTGGTGACCTGGACCAATCAGAAGCCGCCCTCGGGCAGGGCTGACCCAGCCCCCAGGATCCTGGTTGGGGAGGAAGAGCCAGCAGCAGTCTGCGCCACGTGTCTTCACCTAATGACAGACATGCCCGAGTCTGGTGACAGCTTGTATTTTCATCTTGTGAGACTGTATCTGTTCCTGTCCCCTGCTCCCTCAGCACTGCCTCCCTTCCTGCTCACCTTCCTCCCCTTTCCTCCTTCCCTCCCCTCCCGCTCCCTCCCTCCCCGGGACTTCCTCTCTCTGCCCACAGACACCCTGCTTCTCAGCCTACCCTGCACAGCCACTGAGTACTCGCTGCTCTGCCTTCTCTCAGCATCTCCCGACTGAGCCAAGTAAAGGTAATTGCTAAACCCCAAGCTCCCCATTCCAGAAAACCACCAGGCCACCCCAGGGCAGGACCGCCTACCCAGCCACTTGAGGTCTGATGATAACACGCGAACTGCCTGCAGAGTCCCTCTTCCTCTTGCTTTGTCTTCCATGCTGGACTCCAAGCCCTTTGAGCGTGGGAACTGTACTGGCTTCTTTTGAGCATTGAGATGGAGCAGGCGCTTTAGCAAAAGCTCAGGAAGGAAGGGGAAAAGCCAGGATGGAGGGGGAGGTTCCCTTCCATCAGTTACTCCGTTACTCAGTTCCTCGGTCACTTGGCGGGGGCCCAGGATGCAAGGATGGGGTCTAGAACTGCCTCCTTCAGGAATTCCTGTGAGGTTTTTGTCTTCAAGGAAGGACTTTCCTTCCTCTTCTTCCCTTTCCTCTCAATATGCATAGCCTTTTTTTCCCACCTGCAACCTCTGTACTTTGCTCATCAGCCAAGGTATTGGGTTGGCCAGAAGTTCATTCGTGGTTTTTCATAAGATGTTATGCAAATATCAGAACGAACTTTTGGACATCTTCCCAGTTGAGGGAACTTCATGGCCTACATTAAACCGCAGCACTTAGAAACCATCCCACCCCCCACCCCGCCCCCGCCCCTTGCATCTTCTCAGGCGCCTGCTGGCTCCGGGCCTTCAGCCTTTGACAGTTACCGCAAGATGATTCAACAGTTTCTTTTTCATTCACCATCTACTCATTCACCAGGCTGTGTGTGGGGTTCATGGGGTGATGCCGAGGTTTGGGGGTCGGAGGTCGAGTTGTGATCACGATGTTTGCTAGAAGGCGGATGGGCCCTGTGCTGGCTGCTTCGGGGGGGTCCTATGTGCTTGCAGTGGGGTACACCTCGATTTTTAATAGAGATAGAGCATTTTTTTGGTGTTTATTTTTTTTGACAATAGTGAAAGATGAGTATCAGTTGGAGTGATATTTTTATCAGCCAGACAAAAAATAAAAGATAATTACAATTGCAAGCCATAACGGGAACATGAGCAACTTAACAATATAAAACAATTACATACAGTTTAGGGGGTCAAACAGAGTGATGTAGTAAGCAGAAGTGCATACATGCACACGTTTTCATCTGTCCAGCCAGTCTGTGTTTTTTGGTTGGTGCATTTAATCCGTGTACATGTAAGGTGATTATTGATATGTATGATCTTATTGCCATTTACTTAATTTTTTGGGTTTGTTTTCTATAGGTCTTTTCCTTCTCTTGTGTTTCCTGCCTAGAGAATTTCCTTCAGCATTTGTTGTAAAGCTGGTTTGCTGGTGCTAAATTCTCTTTAACTTTTGCTCATCTGGAAAGCTTTTGATTTCTCCAAGATAAGGCATTTTTGATTCTTGCTATTTTTGGAGAGAAGATGGAGTTTGTTCAGGGCTGAGCTGGAGGTGTCTCCAGAAGCAGATTGCCAAAGTGACCAGGATAAAGGCGTGGATTATTGGAGCAGAGACTGCTGGGAAACCAGGGTTGGTTTTCAAGTTCTTGTTAGTTTTTCATTCTAGAACGTCTGTGTTGCGTGGAGACACATGGTGATCAAAGGCCAGGCACCAGGGATGTCCTTTGTCATGAGTGTTCAAATTAGGTATCTGAAGGTGTGGTTTCCCTTAGTCCAAAACTGATTTTGATTTGGAGTTGGAGAAAAACCCCCACCACTGCTTTTAAAAAATGATTTGTGTGTATATGTGTATTTTAATACACAAAGGTCTTTTTTAGGTGGTGGTGTTGTCTTGCTTGTCTCTTTTTATTCTATTTTAAAATTAATTTTTATTAAAGTCTAGTTGCTTTACAATGTTGCATTAGCTTCTGCTGCTGCTGCTGCTGCTAAGTCGCGTCAGTCGTGTCCGACTCTGTGTGACCCCATAGACGGCAGCCCGCCAGGCTCCTCTGTCCCTGGGATTCTTCAGGCAAGAACACTGGAGTGGGTTGCCATTTCCTTCTCCCATGCATGCATGCATGCATGCTAAGTCGCTTCGGTTGTGTCTGACTCTGTGCGGCTCCATGGACAGCAGCCCACCAGGCTCCTCTGTCCCTGTCTCTTATACACATCTAGATGTGTATAAGAGACAGTGATCAGGTTGAGTGAGTATTGGTGGAAAGAATGAACAAATAACTGAGTGACTATACAATTTAAAAAAGAGAGAGATAATTTTTTTTTTACCATGCAGCATGGCATGTGGGATGTATAGTTTCTTAACCAAGGATTGAACCCATGCTGCCTGCAGTGGAAGTGGGAAGTCTTAACTTACTGGACCGCCAGGGAATTCCCAGGAAAGCAAAATTCTTAAGGAACTGAGTCACAGTTACATTAGAGAACCTAAGTCCTATAAATGATTGAATAACAAGAAAAAATAAATTCTTAATGACTAATATTCACACTAAGCTAGGTCTCTTTCATTTAAGACCATTCTTTAATGCCGGGGAGAAGGGGAGCCACAGTGAGGAAGCAGACTAACTTTTCACCAAAAGGAACTTAATTTCCTTGGTGGTTGGGCTGCATTATTTGCGGCATAATCAACAGACTTCTAACTCTAAAAAGCAAGAAAGAGGAGCACATTTGAATGTCTATTAATGTGTATTTTAAGTGAATCTTTATAATCCTCTACTCTTTGCGACCTGTAACCTCTGTTCATGGAATTCTCCCGACAAGTATACTGGAGTGGGTTGCCATTTGCTCTTCCAGGGACGCTTCCTGACCCAGGAATTGAACCCAGGCCTCCTGCATTGCAGGCAGATTCTTTACCATCTGAGCCACCAGGGAAGCCCAATCCTCTAGTTAATAAATTATTTGCACATAAAAATGATAGGATGCTTACAATTTACTTTAAAAATCCCAGAGCGGGGAGAGGGATGCAGAGAGGTACAGGTGAAATAAGACTGAACAAGAATTGATAGTTTTAGAAGCTGGATGGACACATAGGAGTTCATTATCGTATTTTCCCTGCTTTGGCATACAGGGAAACTGTCCAAAATAGAATGTTAAAAAATAAATGTCAAAAGAATAAAACTGTGGGAGGAAGTTTTTCTCAGTGTACTGCCACTTGGTTCAGTGAGTGGTTTTTCTTTTTTTTTAAAAAAAAAGTCATACATCATCTGGAGCCAGCCTGGTCTTGGTCAGTTGAAAAACAGGAATGTTCTCCAAGGTTAGTAAACTGTAATCAGGTCCACAGAGTTTTCAGGCACCAGAGTTTACAAGTCACAACAGTTGATTTGTAACTCCATTCATGTGTCCACAAGAAATATAGCCTGTGTCGATGTTCCTCTCTATTTGCTTAGCCAAACAATGCTTTTCCACAGCACATTCAACCTCAAAACCGACCCAGGACCCCAGTTTACGATCGCTGGCACCACCCTGCCCTTCCGCATTGTTTTCACAAATTCAAAACCTTCCTCCCTTTAAAGGTAGCAGAAATCAGCCCAGTGTCTCCTTTTTTTACTTGTAACATTTGTTGACTCAAACGCAGGGACTCTTTCTTTTCCGAAGGGCCTTTCACTGCAGCCAGGAACGTACATGCATTGATGTGGCCATGAGCTTGTCCTTGCGAGACTGCCCTCCCCCGCCTCTCGGCTCCCACGTCAACCATGCTGCTTCCTCCTTTGGTACAGGAGGCAGGGAGGGTTTTCCCACCAATTTCAGGCCACGCCCTCCCCACCTGGAGTGCGCCCTCCCTTGCCTGGAACAAGCTGGAAGCGAAGGTTCCAAGCCATGCGGGTTCAGGGCCTTGCTGACCCGCACTCCAGACAGCTCCACGGTGGGGTTTCTAATCTGTCGGGTAGCATCCTGCTCTTCCTCCCGGCTTCGCTTCTCCCGCTGCCTCGCCCAAGGGCCACAGCCACCTTCCTGTCCCCTTGCTGAGTCTCCTTTCAGACTTTCCCTCCTCTTGCCTTTGCATCTTTTGCTATTTCAGCTAAATCAGATGTAAAGGTGCTTCTTACTGCAACTGTGCAGTTTCTTGTTATCTGCTGGTGGTGGGGTTTTTGTTTTGATAGTATCCTAAAAACCACTTCAGTTCAGTTCAGTCACTCAGTCGTGTCTGACTCTTTGCAATCCCATGAGCAGCAAGCAGCACCCAGGCCTCCCCGTCCATCACCAACTCCCAGAGTTCACTCAGACTCACGTCCATCGAGTCGGTGATGCCATCCAGCCATCTCATCCTCTGTCGTCCCGTTCTCCTCCTTCCCCCAATCCCTCCCAGCATCAGAGTCTTTTCCAGTGAGTCAGCTCTTCTCATGAGGTGGCCAAAGTACTGAAGTTTCAGCTTTAGCATCATTCCTTCCAAAGAAATCCCAGGGCTGATCTCCTTCAGAATGGACTGGTTGGATCTCCTTGCCACTTAACATGACACTTTTCTCCTATCTTGGAAAAGTCTGTAACAATACACCTCAGCCAGGATTGTTCCTTTCATTCCTTTAAACGCTGTACCCTAAACTGCCCTCAGGCTTCAAAGAGCTATTTTCCTAGAAATTTTATTTGCTATTTTGGGGTACCTTCTTTTGCTGTCTTTTTGAGCATGCCATGACCCCTTTAGATTTTTCATCAACCCCGAGAAAAGGGGTAATTTTATAAAAGAATAGAGATGCAGAGAAGTTGATTCACTCAGATTACAGCTAGTAACTGGCCAAGCCTCATTCCTCTCCTTTTTCAGTCACTCCTTTACTCATTCACTGTGAAGATTTATTTGATCACTTTCTGTGCTGGCTCACTTCCAAGCCTAGATTTTGAAAATGGGCTTTTAAAAATTAAAAGCCTGGGATTTATTTAAGATTAAAATATTTACTTTTCATCTCATTAGTAAAGTGACTTATAATCACTGATAATAATTTATCTCAGGGCACAAAAATAATCAGTGTACACGTTTGGATTTCATTATAAAACTCTTGCCAAACAAATCTAAGATAGACATGAAATCTCTAGACCTAAAGTGTTCATTCAGTAGTGGTAATTCTTTTCATTCCAATCATTGTAGGGAGGCCCCTTTAAGATCAAACAGACTGTACCCAACTCCCCCAGTGCTACTTAACTAGTTGGGCAAGTTCCTCATCATTTTGAGCCTATTTCTTCATCTTTAAAAGGAGGATAATTTATTTGTTACATAAAGTGTTTAGATGAGGGCAAGGTATATAGAAAGCAGTTAATAAATATAGCTCCCTTTTCTCCCACTGTCAACTGTAAATTTATCATTAACAGTGAAGAGTAAAATGTTTTAATAACAGGCAAACGAGTCTCATTCTTTACCATCCTGCACCAAACTGTCCTGGAAACACTACAAATAAGTGACTAAGGATGTTTTAGTTCTACTGCCTCTTCTTTACATAGTCTACCATTTGACTGATGTGTTTATAAGAAATGAATGATAAGGTGGCATGCAAGGTAGAATCCTTGGATGACTGTAATCTACACCCTACATGATCACCCTCAATTAATGGAAAGTTGGATGAAAACAGTAGTTGAGAATAATATATTGGGTTTTAAGGATATGATCTGGCTGACTAGTTGCTTTCTTCTTTGCACCCACTACCTGCAGGTAGGACAGGAGTTTTCTAATTATCCTTAAAAGATTGTTATTGAAGCACATTCACAAGTCATTCTTTCTTGGGAAAGAGGGGAGCAGCTTTCCTATTTGTTGGTTTGTTTGCTGTATTTTAAGAGGGATGGAATGATCAATTTAGCATTATATCTGTCCCATTTCAAAAATAAGACTAGGAAATGAATGATTTCAAAATCATCATCAGAGCAATAAAATGGTCTTCCAAATCAGAGAGAGACTTGTTATGAGTTCCACAAAAATCTTTTCTTTAAAAATGGAACCATTTTCCTGCCTACACTTTTAATGAAAGTCAAATGTACCTCTTGGCAAAGCAAGAGATTTCAAGTGTGTAAATTCTATTTTCTGATACAGGATATTTATTTTTCATTAGCCAACCCTCTAGTTGTTCATAGTATAGATGTGACCACTTTCTATTAACTGAATGTGTACTAAAGTGTATAGGTTCAGCCTGCCTTAAAGAGATGAATGATATTGGATACAAAATGCTTTAACTATAGCACACTTTTCAAATGTTAACTGTAAACAGGAAACACATATTATGGATTCCTGTTTTTAAAAATTACCCATTGCCACTTATGTTCTAGAACTAGGTCATATTTTTTGAGTGGTCAAATATTTATATTTTATAATGATTCCTGGCTGTTACAAATGATTTTTGCTGAGACCTAGGAAACTAGACTGCATATTGTTAATGAAAAACATGTACTCTTAGATGAGTGATATTCTCAGTGATTCATTTTTATAATTAAATGTAGATGTTAGCATATATACGTTGCTTTACTTTTAGAAAATATGGGACTTATGGGTAGGGAAAGCTCAGAAAACAGATTTCTTAAAAACAAAAATGCACTTTTTTTGTAGACTCTGTTTAAAAGACACTTGGGAGCAATCACACTTTTTTTTTAATGGCAGAGAAGGTTGTTTTAAGTAACACAGAGGGAAAGACATGATCTTCCATTAAAGTGACAGCACTTAGCCATAATCACCATGTCAGGAACATCTTCTTTACAGGTAAAAGACATTAAATAATAGAATTTACTTGAGAAAGCCTGCAACTATTTTGAATTGTCTGGTCTTGAGATATTTATCAAGCAGGGGCCAGTACTTCTCAGGGAACCATAGCTACGTAGCGGGTGATTTTCCCTGACTGCCATCTTCGAAAGTGCTGCCTTTGACAGTGACACAAAACAGTAGCTTTCAGTCTTAGTGGCCGAACGATTGATTCTAATTGTCTTCACTGTTCCCTCTTTCCTATCACAGAATCGGAAGACTTTTTGATGGTACAGAGCCCATTGTTTTGGACAGTCTCAAACAGCACTATTTCATTGACAGAGATGGACAGATGTTCAGATATATCTTGAATTTTCTACGAACATCAAAACTCCTCATTCCTGATGATTTCAAGGTGAGGGATTCATATTAAATTAACAACAGCCTAAATATGTGCTTTTTTTTAAATGTGCTCCCCAAAATATTTCTAGCTCTACATTTTTAACATACACCAACTTTAATGGCATCAGAGGTTTCTGACATGGTTATACCATCTTTGTGGAATAAAGTATATGGTCATTGACGTTTACAGCCAAAAGAGGGTGGCTTTTATGTGAAGAATAGAATTACAATCCATTTTAATACATTGAAAATGAATTGATTATATTCAAAAGTTATCTCTGATAAGTCTTAGGTAGAAAATAAAAGGAAACCTCTTTAGCTTAATAAAGGCTTTTTCTCCCAGAAATTTAAAGCAAGCTTACCAGTAAAATTTTAGATTTGTTCCCTTTCAAAATTACTAACAAGTGTTAGACTTAGTCCTACAAGGTGCTGGAAACTCTAAGCAGTGAAATTAGACAACAAAAAGAAATAGAAAAGGTTAATATTAGCTCCTTAATGGGTTAATGCAGCTCCTTAATACTTCTCTGAATAGAAGATTCTAAAGAATCTACTAAATATCATTAAAATGAATAAAGAACTCATTAAAGCATCCATATTCAAGGTCCCAATATATTGCAATTAATAGCTTACTACCAAAGCCAATCATAAAATGTAATGGGAAAATATACCACTTACAGTAGCAACAAAAATTATAACACCCAGGAATAAACTTAAGAAATATGCAAAGTCTGATTAAGAAAACTGTAAATTGCTGCATGCAAGTTTAAAACAAGAATTTAATAAATGAAGGGACATTCGTGTTCTTGGATGAGAAGCCTCAATATTGCTGAGATGTCAGCTATGCTCAGACTATCTTATACATTCAGTGCAAACCCACTTAAGTCATAGGTTTTTTTCAATTAAATTTGACTCATTTAAAAAATTTGTGTAAAAGAAAAAAAAGGCTTAAGAATAGCTTAAAAAGTGATATTGTACAGCAGAAACCAACATGACATTTTAAAGCAGTTATCCTCCAATTTTAAAAAAAGAATAGCTAAAAAATATTTGGTGGTGATAGAAATGGTGGATGTTTCATATCAGACATTACACGTACTACAGTGATACAGTGATAAGAAAGTGTGATCCTCTTCCTCCAGAGTGAGGGATCCCAGAGAGTCCGAAACAATGCTTTCTAGATTGACACACGCCATTATGCATATCAGTAGTGCATTCCTCGGGCCTCCCGAGGAATTTAGCCTCTCTCACATTTAGGCTGAGGTTATGAGTTCTGGAAGAGTGTGTGAGGGGGAGTGCCCTTCTTGTCACGTCCTATGATTTGATATGATACTGTCGTATCACATCACACCAGTCACATCATATCATATCAGACCATGGTATACATCCTGTCAGTGTGGCTCAGATTTTTTTCTTTTGCTGTAAAGTACAATGAAATACAGAATTATCAGGTGTACACTCTCAGAATTTTGGCAAGTATGTTCATCTAGGTAACTCAAACCTCTATCAAAGTAGAGAACATTACTATCAGGCTGAAGTTCAGGCCATCTGATGCGAACAGCTGACTCATTGGAAAAGACCCTGATGCTGGGAAAGATTGGTGGCTCAGTGGCAAAGAATCTGCCTGCAATGCAGGAGACCCAGGTTCGATCCCTGGATCGGGTAGATCCCCTGGAGAAGGGAATGGCTCCTCACTGCAGTATTCTGGCCTGGGAAATCCCATGGACAGAGAAGCACATACACAGTACATTCCCTTTTATTGCTACGGAATANAGCGGCAAAGAATCTGCCTGCAGTGCAGGAGACCCAGGTTCGATCCCTGGATCGGGTAGATCCTCTGGAGAAGGGAATGGCTCCTCACTGCAGTAGTCTGGCCTGGGAAATCCCATGGACAGAGAAGCACATACACAGTACATTCCCTTTTATTGCTACGGAATATTCCATTTTATGACTGGATCATAATTTATCAATTCCGTTAACGAACGATGGCTATCTGGATGCTTTCCAGTTTGGGGCTCTTATGAATAAAGCTGATACTAAAATTCTTCTACAAGAATTTTTAAAAGAATGTTTATTTATGTGTTTGGCTGGCTCGATCTTAGTCGCAGCACTTGGGACCTTTGATCTCCGTTGTGGCGTGTGGCTTTTTCACTTGCGGCGTGTGGGGGTTTTAGTTGCAGCATTCTAACTCTTAGATGCGCACCGGGGGTCTAGCTCTCTGACCAGTGGTTGAACCTGGGCCCTTTGCACTGGGAGTGCAGAGTCTTAACCACTGGATCACCAGGGAAGTCCTGAGATTGGCTTTTTTTCACTCAACACACTGCTTGGAGATCCATCACAGTGGTCAGGTATATCACTTGTTCACTCCTTTTTATTGCTGTATAAGTGCTCTACTGCATGAATGTACCACAGTTTATCTGTTCCCTAATCGAGGGACATTTGGATTATGTCTAGTCTTTGGTGATTAGAAATAAAGTTGCTATAAACATGCATGTTTTTTGCTTTGGCTCCATCCCTTCATTCTTTCTGGAGTTATTTCTCCACTGATCTCCAGTAGCATATTGTCTGCATGTGACTGGTGATAGAAGCAAGATCCGATGCTGTAAAGAACAATATTGCATAGGAACCTGGAATGTCGGGTCCATGAATCAAGGCAAATTGGAAGTGGTCAAACAAGAGATGGCAAGGGTGAACGTCGACATTCTAGGAATCAGCGAACTAAAATGGACTGGAATGGGTGAATTTAACTCAGATGACCATTATATCTACTACTGCGGGCAGGATTCCCTCAGAAGAAATGGAGTAGCCATCATGGTCAACAAAAGAGTCCGAAATGCAGTACTTGGATGCAATCTCAAAAACGACAGAATGATCTCTGTTCGTTTCCAAGGCAAACCATTCAATATCACAGTTATCCAAGTCTATGCCCCAACCAGTAATGCTGAAGTTGAACGGTTTTATGAAGACCCTATTGACACAGTGGCTTATTAAAATAATAGTCTACTTTACAAACAATTACATTTAAAAGCCACATAACTCCTGCCCTTGAGAAATAAGTCTGTAACCCAAGTAGATCAATTCTGAGGAGTTCCTGCATTATGTATCTTATGTCCAGACTGTCACAGTGCTAATCTTTATCATACACCAAAAAAAGTAACAATTTCTGGTTGTATTATTATAACTGACTAAAGAAAGAAAACAATGTTTTAGTGCACACTACAAAAGTCTTTTCAAAATGGCAGACCTTGCACTTTAGATAGAAAACAGAATGAGTTCTTAGAATAAATTATATTTAAAGCCATACATTATACTACAGGGTCGGTACAGAAGGAGACCAGTTTCCCCCATTTTCCTGAATTTCCAACCGACATCCCTACTACTGACATGAATGCTGTGTTGGGGCAGCAGCATCTCAGTGGACCGTGAATTGTCTTCTCCGTTGGCACTTTTAATTCAGCACATNTATATTTAAAGCCATACATTATACTACAGGGTCGGTACAGAAGGAGACCAGTTTCCCCCATTTTCCTGAATTTCCAACCGACATCCCTACTACTGACATGAATGCTGTGTTGGGGCAGCAGCATCTCAGTGGACTGTGAATTGTCTTCTCCGTTGGCACTTTTAATTCAGCACATCTATGCATCCTTCAGCTAGTTCCAGGACTCCAAGATTTCAGAGCTGAAAGGGCCCTCACCGCCAATATAAGCCTCTTGGTTTGCAGACAAAAAAGCAGGCTCAGAAAGAACAGAAACTACCTGCTCAAAATCACACAGCTAATTAGAGATTGAACCTAGAATAGAATTCAGATCCTCAACTGCCTTGGTCCTTTCAGCTCTCACCCACTCAGACATTGAAAGCTGCACTGCTGAACTATGATTCATAAGGCCTCCTACAGCTTCTCCCCTGGCCCACCAAGGCACCAGCTGCAGAAACATTCTTTGTTACCTCTTTCACATCTTCCATCCTAGGACAAGCATCAGCCCAGGAACACACTCTTTAGTTTACTTTCAGAAGCTGCTGCAAATCAGAAGCCTGAGAAAGACACCTTCAGTCAGAAGAAAAGATCTTGAGATACTAAAGGGTAAAGAATTCTTCCAAACTGGTTGTTAAATGCCCAGCAGGTAGCACAGTGCCTAGCACAAAAAACGCCTCAAAAAACATCAAAGGGACTGCTTGTTGAGCTGAGGCAACAGGTAGACAGAGTTTTACATGCTTTTAAGAAGCATTTAAGTCTATATTGTCACCCTGCTTATTTAACTTATACACAGAGTACATCATGAGAAATGCTGGACAGTATGAAGCACAAGCTGGAATCAAGATTGCTGGGAGAAATATCAACAACCTCAGATATGCAGANAGGGAGTGCCCTTCTCGTCACGTCCTGTGATTTGATATGATACTGTCGTATCACATCACACCAGTCACATCATATCATATCACACCATGGTATACATCCTGTCAGTGTGGCTCAGATTTTTTTCTTTTGCTGTAAAATACAATGAAATACAAAGTTATCAAGTGTTCACTCTCAGAATTTTGGCAAACATGTTCACCCAGGTAACTCAAACCTCTATCAAAGTAGAGAACATTACTATCAAGCTGAAGTTCAGGCCATCTGATGCGAACAGCTGACTCATTGGAAAAGACCCTGATGCTGGGAAAGATTGAGAGCCATGGGAGAAGGGGGTGACAGAGGACGAGATGGTTGGATGGCATCACTGACTCAATGGACATGAGTTTGAACAAACTCTGAGAGATGGTGAAGGACAGGGAAGCCTGGCGTGCGGCAGTCCATGGCATTGCAAAGACTCGGACCCGACTTTGTGATTGACCAACAATGACACTGTCATCCTGGGAAGCTCCCCGTGCCCCCCCCATCCAATGCCCTCCCCACCTCTGCCCTCCCCTCCAAGAGACAGCCACTCTTCTGCTTTTGTTCCTGCTGTGTTTTGGTTTTGTTTATTTTAGAACTTAATAGAAATGGAATCTTACAGTGTGTTCACACGGCACATTTNGTGGCATTGCAAAGACTCGGACCCGACTTTGTGATTGACCAACAATGACACTGTCATCCTGGGAAGCTCCCCGTGCCGCCCCCCCCCAATGCCCTCCCCACCTCTGCCCTGCCCTCCAAGAGACAGCCACTCTTCTGCTTTTGTTCCTGCTGTGTTTTGGTTTTGTTTATTTTAGAACTTAATAGAAATGGAATCTTACAGTGTGTTCACACGGCACATTTTTTGTGGTATAATAATTCAATTTAATCCCATGAAGCAATGAAAGTGCATGAACCATAGCTACAATAGACACTCAGGATGAATCTTATTGGCCATGTTGAGTGAGAGAAGCCAGGCACAAGAGATGACATCATGATTAAATCCCATTTCTTTAATATTCAAAAGTGTCAAAAATAATGCATGGCGTTACAGGTCAGGAGGGCAGCTAGCGTGGGCAGGAGAGAGGGCGTGCTCAAGAGAGAGGCCACGGAGGGAGTCAGCCGTTGTGCTGTGATTTCCATGGGCTTGGCTGGGATTATACAGGTGGGTGTGATCTTTGGGATAATTCATTAGGCTTTACTTTTATGACTGTTGCTTTGTTCTTGGTGTATTGCATATTATTAAAATGCTTATAATATAAGATACTAGTTTATGCCCAGCAGTTGTGTGTGTGTGTGTATGTGAATGTATCTGATGATGCCATGTGTATTCCCTGTCTGTTGATGCATAGCTGCTGCTGCTAAGTCGCTTCAGTCATGTCCGACTCTGTGCGACCCCATAGATGGCCTCCTACCAGGCTCCTCCGTCCCTGGGATTCTCCAGGCAAGAACACTGGAGTGGGTTGCCATTTCCTTCTCCAATGCATGAAAGTGAAAACTGAAAGTGAAGTCACTCAGTCGTGTCCAACTCTAAGTGACCCCATGGACTGCAGCCTATCAGGCTCCTCTGCATGGGATTTTCTGGGCAAGAGTACTGGAGTGGGGAGCCATTGCCTTCTCTGACGGATGCATAGCAAATTACCTCAAAACTCAGCAGCCAGTTTTCTGTCGGTCAGGAATTTCACAGCATCTTAGCTGGGTCTTCCATGACATTGCATGTAGGGTGTTGGCTGGGCTGAAGGTGTATAAAGGTTTGGCTGGGGCTGAAGGTGTATAAAGGTTTGGCTGGGGCTGGGAGAGCCACCTCAGAGGCGGGATACTCACATGGCTAGTTGGCTGGAGGCCTCAGCATCTCCCCGGGTGGATTTTTCTGTCAGGCTGCTTGAGTGTCCACATCATGGTTTCTGGCTTCCTCCAGAGTGAGGGATCCCAGAGAGTCCGAAACAATGCTTTCTAGATTGACACACGCCATTATGCGTATCAGTAGTGCATTCCTCGGGTCTCCCTGGTGGCTCAGCGGCAAAGAATCTGCCTGCAGTGCAGGAGACCCAGGTTCGATCCCTGGATCGGGTAGATCCTCTGGAGAAGGGAATGGCTCCTCACTGCAGTAGTCTGGCCTGGGAAATCCCATGGACAGAGAAGCACATACACAGTACATTCCCTTTTATTGCTACGGAATATTCCATTTTATGACTGGATCATAATTTATCAATTCCGTTAACGAACGATGGCTATCTGGATGCTTTCCAGTTTGGGGCTCTTATGAATAAAGCTGATACTAAAATTCTTCTACAAGAATTTTTAAAAGAATGTTTATTTATGTGTTTGGCTGGCTCGATCTTAGTCGCAGCACTTGGGACCTTTGATCTCCGTTGTGGCGTGTGGCTTTTTCACTTGCGGCGTGTGGGGGTTTTAGTTGCAGCATTCTAACTCTTAGATGCGCACCGGGGGTCTAGCTCTCTGACCAGTGGTTGAACCTGGGCCCTTTGCACTGGGAGTGCAAAGTCTTAACCACTGGATCACCAGGGAAGTCCTGAGATTGGCTTTTTTTCACTCAACACACTGCTTGGAGATCCATCACAGTGGTCAGGTATATCACTTGTTCACTCCTTTTTATTGCTGTATAAGTGCTCTACTGCATGAATGTACCACAGTTTATCTGTTCCCTAATCGAGGGACATTTGGGTTATGTCTAATCTTTGGTGATTAGAAATAAAGTTGCTATAAACATGCATGTTTTTTGCTTTGGCTCCATCCCTTCATTCTTTCTGGAGTTATTTCTCCACTGATCTCCAGTAGCATATTGTCTGCATGTGACTGGTGATAGAAGCAAGATCCGATGCTGTAAAGAACAATATTGCATAGGAACCTGGAATGTCAGGTCCATGAATCAAGGCAAATTGGAAGTGGTCAAACAAGAGATGGCAAGGGTGAACGT
>SJYX01022869.1:167426-204800 GCA_006410675.1 Oreotragus oreotragus | reverse complement strand
AAGGAGATCAACCCTGGGATTTCTTTGGAAGGAATGATGCTAAAGCTGAAACTCCAGTACTTTGGCCACCTCATGCGAAGAGTTGACTCATTGGAAAAGACTCTGATGCTGGGAGGGATTGGGGGCAGGAGGAGAAGGGGACGACTGAGGATGAGATGGCTGGATGGCATCACGGATTCGATGGACGTGAGTCTGAGTGAACTCCGGGAGATGGTGATGGATAGGGAGGCCTGGCGTGCTGCGATTCATGGGGTCGCAAAGAGTCGGACACGACTGAGCGACTGAACTGAACTGAACTGAAACATGCATGTGTAAGTGTTTGCGTAAAGGAAGGGTTTCATTCCTCTCTGGTGAATACCCAGGAGTGGAATTGCTGAACTGGAAACTCAAGTGTGGGTAAAACTTCATGTTCTTATTGTTCAGTCACTAAGTTACGTGCGACTCTTTTCAACCCCATCAGCGGCAGCACGCCAGGCTTCCCTGTCCTGCACTATCTCCTGGAGTTTGCTCAGACTCATGGTGATTGAATTCAGGATGCCATGCAACCATCTCATCTTCTGCCGTCCCCTTCTCCTCCTTTTCTCAGTCTTTCTCAGCATCAGGATCTTTTCCAGTGAGTCAGCGCTTGTCATCAGGTTGCCCAAGTACTGGAGCTTCAACATCTGCACTTCCAGTGACTATTCAGGGTTGATTTCCTTTAGGATCGACTTCATAAGACACTGTTAAACTTTTCCAGAGAGGCTGTAGCATTTTTTTTTTCAAAATTCCCACTACCAGTGAACAAGAGAGGCAGTTACTCTCTGTCTTCTTAACTCTTGAAATTATCAGTGTGTTTTTATTTCAGCCTCTCTGTTAGGTATTTATGGTTCAGCTTTTAAATTAGTGTCTCATAGTTTAGTCCTAATTCCGCAGGTGGAACTTCCCAGTGAGGCGCTGTCTTAGTAATACTTACGCTGGACGCCCATCCCCACACGACCCTGTCGTTTGCTTTTGTTCTTGCCTGTAACGATCCTAGCTCAGAGGTTTTCAAGCTTGCTGTTAATAATGGAGCCATGTTAAAAAGCTAAGTCCTAGACCGACCACCAATAGAGAAGTCAGATGGTGGAGCTGTGGGAGTAGAGCCGGCCCTCTCTGTACCCCATCACCACCCCAATGTCCATCTCTAAGCCTGCATTTCTGTTCCTACCCTGCAAATACGAAACCTTCCTTTCTTTCCATTTTGACCCCCTGTATTGACCACACAGCCTGTGTCACACACACATTGGCCTCCTTTGACACACAATATCAAACGAGTTACAGGGAGACCCAGCAAAGATGTCTGTTCTGTCAGATCCCTGGTTCCAAAGGCTCCGTTCACCGTCAATTCAAGGTCTTAACACCTATTTTGTGTCCATTTGTCACAGGTATGATTTGAGTCTGGATGAAATGAGAACTTTGACATTTCAGAGAGTGACATTTACCATGGGTCTACGTCTGTTAAAACGTGCAATTCAGGATCAGGTCAGTCTCACTGCTATTATGGTGTAAAGTGTGTGAGTGAATGAGAGAGAGACAGAGAGAGAAAGAGATTTTGTTTTGCTTTGTTTGCTTTTTCCCACTTGTGGAAGGAAGTGCATTAATTTTGTCCTGGGGGAAGCAGACAATTTGGTCGATTTGGGAGTGGCTCCCTCACCCTCCTTTTCTCCTGCCTTCCTAGGAGTTAATCTAATTGACATTCACTTCTCTCAAGCCGACAGGCCAGGAAGTAGGAGAGTCAGCAAAGGTAGTAAAATATTTGTTCACAAAACAAATATGATTTGGGGTTTCAACTTCAAACATCTGAGAAATATAATAATAAATAAAATCATAAAAATAAAGAATTCATTTTACAGGCTTTTCAAGCATTTTAATCTTGTCAAAAATGGATGAGTCTCGTTTGTCTAAAAATTGCCATTCTCAATGCAGTGAAATTATTTTAGTCTATTTAACCTTGCTAAAAGGAGAAAAGGAAAGAAGCAAAGAAAACGTGAGGAGAGGATTCGTGAGGCTAGCATTAGGAGCTCTATATTTACCCAAGTTTAAGTCCATTCCATATAGTCCATTAAGTTCGTTCCATATAGTCAAAGCTATGGTTTTTCCAATAGTCTTGTATGGATGTGAGAGTTGGACCGTAAAGAAGGCCAAGCCCAGCGGAATTGGTGCTTTTGAACTGTGGTGTTGGAGAAGACTCTTGAGAGTGCCTTGGACTGCAAGGAGATCAACCCAGTCAATCCTAAAGGAAATCGACCCTGAACATTCATTGGAGGGACTGATGCTGAAGCTCCAAAACTTTGGCCACTTAATGCGAAGAACGGACTCATTGGAAAAGACCCCAATGCTGGGAAAGATTGAGGGCAGGAGGTGAAGGGGGTGACAGAGGATGGCTGGATGGCATCATGGACTCAACGGCCATGAGTTTCAGCAAACTCTGGGAGATAGTGAAGGAGAGGAAACCGTGGTGTGCTAGAGTCCATGAGGTCACAAAGAGCTGGACACGTCTTAGTAACTGAACACCAACAATAAAGTCCGTTCATGCAGCTTCATAGCTTCCTTAAAGCTAACATGTTATACAGGAACAATATGCCTCTTGGTGAGACCCCTGGGGGAGGGGCCTGAACCGGGGATGCTGAGAAGCTGAATTGTTCTGCAGTGAGCCCAGCCCCCTTTCTGCCCACCGTGGTTTGTAGAGGGAGAGGCTGAGGACTGAACCCGTGGGAGTCTTGCCCATTCGGGAGACCACGGGGCTCAGTTCATTAAGTTCGTTCCATATAGTCAAAGCTATGGTTTTTCCAGTAGTCTTGTATGGATGTGAGAGTTGGACCGCAAAGAAGGCCAAACCCAGCGGAATCGGTGCTTTTGAACTGTGGTGCTGGAGAAGACTCTTGAGAGTCCCTTGGACTGCAAGGAGACCAACCCAGTCAATCCTAAAGGAAATTGACCCTGAATATTCATTGGAGGGACTGATGTTGAAGCTGAAGCTCCAAAACTTTGGCCACTTAATGCGAAGAACGGACTCATTGGAAAAGACCCCGATGCTGGGAAAGATTGAGGGCAGGAGGTGAAGGGGGTGACAGAGGATGGTTGGATGGCATCATGGACTCAACGGCCATGAGTTTCAGCAAACTCTGGGAGATAGTGAAGGACAGGAAACCGTGGTGTGCTAGAGTCCATGAGGTCACAAAGAGCTGGACACGCCTTAGTGACTGAACACCAACAATAAAGTCCCTTCATGCAGCTTCATAGCTTCCTTAAAGCTAACATGTTATACAGGAACAATATGCCTCTTGGTGAGACCCCTGGGGGAGGGGCCTGAACCGGGGATGCTGAGAAGCTGAATTGTTCTGCAGTGAGCCCAGCCCCCTTTCTGCCCACCGTGGTTTGTAGAGGGAGAGGCTGAGGACTGAACCCGTGGGAGTCTTGCCCATTCGGGAGACCACGGGGCATTGTTTCTCTGTGGAATGTGAATCAGAGCCAGTGAGGGCCTGAGGTCATTGGTTGAGACCAGATCCCACCCCCTCACCCACTTTGGCTGGCTGTCTGTCCTGGGGAGGCAGGGACAGAAGTCAGCATCTTCTCATCAGGAAGGAGTTACAGGCAGAGCTTTGGTATCTCTTGGTGAGGTCCTGCCGTCCCTCTGAAGTGACGGGACACAGCATTGGCACCCTTAGATGGAGAGCATGTGCAAAGAGACACCCGCAGAACAGGGTGACACATGCTGGGCAAAGCCTGGAAAATAGTTTTGCACCAATCAGAACATACTGGCAAAGTAGATGTCCAAACTGGTGAATTGCCTCTAAATGGAGCATACATTTAGAAGTGAATGCAACCAAACAACCAACCAGTTAACCTACCAACCAACCTACCAGCCAGTCAACCTACCTACCAACCTGCCCACTAATGACCAACCAAGAAAACAACCAACCAGCCAACCAGCTAGTCAACCTGCCAACCAACCTACCAACCAGCTAACCTACCTACCAACCAACCAGCCAGTCAACCTACCAACCAACCTACCAACCAGTCAACCTACCTACCAACCAACCAGCCAGTCAACCTACCAACCGACCTACCAACCAGCTAACCTACCTACCAACCAACCAGCCAATCAACCTACCAACCAACCTGCCAACCAGCTAACCTACCTACCAACCTGCCAACTAACCAACCAACCAGCTAACCAACCAACCAACCAACCAGTCAACCTACCTACCAACCAACCAGCCAGTCAACCTACCAACCGACCTGCCAACCAGCTAACCTACCTACCAACCAACCAGCCAATCAACCTACCAACCAACCTGCCAACCAGCTAACCTACCTACCAACCTGCCAACTAACCAACCAACCAGCTAACCAACCTGCCAACCAACCAGTCAACCTACCTACCAACCTGCCAGCTAACCAACCAACCAGCTAAGCAACCTACCAACCAACCTACCAACCAGTCAACCTACCTACCAACCAACCAGCCAGTCAACCTACCAACCGACCTACCAACCAGCTAACCTACCTACCAACCAACCAGCCAATCAACCTACCAACCAACCTGCCAACCAGCTAACCTACCTACCAACCTGCCAACTAACCAACCAACCAGCTAACCAACCAACCAACCAACCAGTCAACCTACCTACCAACCAACCAGCCAGTCAACCTACCAACCGACCTGCCAACCAGCTAACCTACCTACCAACCAACCAGCCAATCAACCTACCAACCAACCTGCCAACCAGCTAACCTACCTACCAACCTGCCAACTAACCAACCAACCAGCTAACCAACCTGCCAACCAACCAGTCAACCTACCTACCAACCTGCCAACTAACCAACCAACCAGCTAAGCAACCTACCAACCAACCTACCAACCAGTCAACCTACCTACCAACCTGCCCACTAATGACCAACCAAGAAAACAACCAACCAACCAACTGACCAGCTACCAACCAACAAAATAAACAACCAGCCTACCAACCAGCTAACCGACAAAACAAACAACCTGCCGAGTTACCAAGCGAACAGCCCACCTGCCAAGCAACCAAACATAAGAAACCCTAATTCCTCTTTGCTTTCAGCTGCTTTCTCCATCACAGCCTGGCCTCCAAATGCATCCAGCCTGGGGCTGGGGGGAAGGTAAGAACTTGACATGGGGGCCAGTCTCCTGCCCCTTTGATTAGCCCATTATGTCTAAGGCTTAACTTAGTGTCAAAATTCAAGACCCGGACGTGAGAGTTGATCCTGTAATGAGGTTTGCCAGTTTCAGCCCGACCCCCATGTCTGAAGGCATAGCCTGTGCACTCTTGCTCCCCATGAAGCATGTGAAGGCCTGCATCCAATTACCTTCCTGTTTCCTTGGCTCCCTCTGAGGTCCTCAGCAGCCAGACAGCTCTGTCCTGGATGATTAGGTATGATTCCTCTGGAGGCACAGGATTGGCCTTGGATGATCCCTCCAGTTCATTTCTGTTACTTACTTCAGGCTGTTTGGCACTTCTCTCGGTGTGAATTAGCAAAAGTCAAAAAGCCTGAAGGAAATTAAACTAGTCGGTCATCGGTCACCAGGCCACAGGCTCCTCTTGGGGGACGGGTGTCCTAAGATTCAGCAGCACATCTGTGTGTAAAGACTCTCAAATTCCACCCCGTGAACAGCTGGAGGAGCTGTCCACAGCCAGTAATTCTAGAAGAAGTGTTGTATGACTCATCCATGATTTATCCACTTCCTGAAATTATTGAGTCATGGCTGCACTGCCCGTCCAGAGAGTGGTCCAAGTCCTTCCATCTTTCCCTGGCCCTCGTGTTACTCTTAGTGTTTGGGGACGATCTGATGAGCACGGGCGGCGTGTAACGTATCGTGATGATGACGTTCCTGAAGACGAACGAGGAGCGAGCCGCATTTTTCTCAAGCCTCGGCAGACAGCCCACAGGCTGAGAAGAAGCCATTAAAATGCTTCCACTCTGTCTTCTCCCCTCTGTCATCTGCAATAGATTAGAGATGTTTCGATAATTTAAAAAGGAAAACAGTATCTGACCTTGACTACAGAGCATAAACACTTCCACATGTGTGCGCGCACACACACACACACAAACACACACAGTGTGAATAATCTCATTGCACCTTTTGACTCTTCCTGCACCTGTTTCCAGCAACATTGTCTTTGTGCCCCTCAGTCAACTCTCTCCTCTCTCCCTGAGAATTCAGAACCAGGTCCTGGGTGGTGGAAGTCCTGGCTCCCAGAATTTCCAGATGAAGACACAGAGGTCCCAGTTGGGACATCTATTTTGTGGAAGCGCTGGGACTGGACCCTATCCCCTTCCTTGGGTGCCTGGTCCCATCTCCTCAAACACTTGTCCATGGAGGCTGATGGTCTGCACCCAAATCACCATAACTAGTAACAACAGCTCACATTTTCATGCCAGTTACAGCTCTAAGAACTCTGAATGGATGGTCTCATTTAGTATTCCTGACATCCTTAAAGGTATTCTCATTTTACAGAGGAGTAAACTGAGGCTTAGGAATTGACCAGAGGTTATAGGGAATGGAGACCCATTCTTGTATTCTTGCCTGGAAAATCCCATGGACAGAGAAGACTGGCAGGCTACAGGCCAGGGGGTCACAGAGAGTTGGACACGACTGAGCCTGTCTCTTATACACATCTCGTCCACACGTCCATCTCTAAGCCTGCATTTCTGTTCCTACCCTGCAAATACGAAACCTTCCTTTCTTTCCATTTTGACCCCCTGTATTGACCACACAGCCTGTGTCACACACACATTGGCCTCCTTTGACACACAATATCAAACGAGTTACAGGGAGACCCAGCAAAGATGTCTGTTCTGTCAGATCCCTGGTTCCAAAGGCTCCGTTCACCGTCAATTCAAGGTCTTAACACCTATTTTGTGTTCATTTGTCACAGGTATGATTTGAGTCTGGATGAAATGAGAACTTTGACATTTCAGAGAGTGACATTTACCATGGGTCTACGTCTGTTAAAACGTGCAATTCAGGATCAGGTCAGTCTCACTGCTATTATGGTGTAAAGTGTGTGAGTGAATGAGAGAGAGACAGAGAGAGAAAGAGATTTTGTTTTGCTTTGTTTGCTTTTTCCCACTTGTGGAAGGAAGTGCATTAATTTTGTCCTGGGGGAAGCAGACAATTTGGTCGATTTGGGAGTGGCTCCCTCACCCTCCTTTTCTCCTGCCTTCCTAGGAGTTAATCTAATTGACATTCACTTCTCTCAAGCCGACAGGCCAGGAAGTAGGAGAGTCAGCAAAGGTAGTAAAATATTTGTTCACAAAACAAATATGATTTGGGGTTTCAACTTCAAACATCTGAGAAATATAATAATAAATAAAATCATAAAAATAAAGAATTCATTTTACAGGCTTTTCAAGCATTTTAATCTTGTCAAAAATGGATGAGTCTTGTTTGTCTAAAAATTGCCATTCTCAATGCAGTGAAATTATTTTAGTCTATTTAACCTTGCTAAAAAGAGAAAAGGAAAGAAGCAAAGAAAACGTGAGGAGAGGATTCGTGAGGCTAGCATTAGGAGCTCTATATTTACCCAAGTTTAAGTCCATTCCATATAGTCCATTAAGTTCGTTCCATATAGTCAAAGCTATGGTTTTTCCAATAGTCTTGTATGGATGTGAGAGTTGGACCGTAAAGAAGGCCAAGCCCAGCGGAATTGGTGCTTTTGAACTGTGGTGTTGGAGAAGACTCTTGAGAGTGCCTTGGACTGCAAGGAGATCAACCCAGTCAATCCTAAAGGAAATCGACCCTGAACATTCATTGGAGGGACTGATGCTGAAGCTCCAAAACTTTGGCCACTTAATGCGAAGAACGGACTCATTGGAAAAGACCCCAATGCTGGGAAAGATTGAGGGCAGGAGGTGAAGGGGGTGACAGAGGATGGCTGGATGGCATCATGGACTCAACGGCCATGAGTTTCAGCAAACTCTGGGAGATAGTGAAGGAGAGGAAACCGTGGTGTGCTAGAGTCCATGAGGTCACAAAGAGCTGGACACGTCTTAGTAACTGAACACCAACAATAAAGTCCGTTCATGCAGCTTCATAGCTTCCTTAAAGCTAACATGTTATACAGGAACAATATGCCTCTTGGTGAGACCCCTGGGGGAGGGGCCTGAACCGGGGATGCTGAGAAGCTGAATTGTTCTGCAGTGAGCCCAGCCCCCTTTCTGCCCACCGTGGTTTGTAGAGGGAGAGGCTGAGGACTGAACCCGTGGGAGTCTTGCCCATTCGGGAGACCACGGGGCATTGTTTCTCTGTGGAATGTGAATCAGAGCCAGTGAGGGCCTGAGGTCATTGGTTGAGACCAGATCCCACCCCCTCACCCACTTTGGCTGGCTGTCTGTCCTGGGGAGGCAGGGACAGAAGTCAGCATCTTCTCATCAGGAAGGAGTTACAGGCAGAGCTTTGGTATCTCTTGGTGAGGTCCTGCCGTCCCTCTGAAGTGACGGGACACAGCATTGGCACCCTTAGATGGAGAGCATGTGCAAAGAGACACCCGCAGAACAGGGTGACACATGCTGGGCAAAGCCTGGAAAATAGTTTTGCACCAATCAGAACATACTGGCAAAGTAGATGTCCAAACTGGTGAATTGCCTCTAAATGGAGCATACATTTAGAAGTGAATGCAACCAAACAACCAACCAGTTAACCTACCAACCAACCTACCAGCCAGTCAACCTACCTACCAACCTGCCCACTAATGACCAACCAAGAAAACAACCAACCAGCCAACCAGCTAGTCAACCTGCCAACCAACCTACCAACCAGTCAACCTACCTACCAACCAACCAGCCAGTCAACCTACCAACCAACCTACCAACCAGCTAACCTACCTACCAACCAACCAGCCAATCAACCTACCAACCAACCTGCCAACCAGCTAACCTACCTACCAACCTGCCAACTAACCAACCAACCAGCTAACCAACCAACCAACCAACCAGTCAACCTACCTACCAACCAACCAGCCAGTCAACCTACCAACCGACCTGCCAACCAGCTAACCTACCTACCAACCAACCAGCCAATCAACCTACCAACCAACCTGCCAACCAGCTAACCTACCTACCAACCTGCCAACTAACCAACCAACCAGCTAACCAACCTGCCAACCAACCAGTCAACCTACCTACCAACCTGCCAGCTAACCAACCAACCAGCTAAGCAACCTACCAACCAACCTACCAACCAGTCAACCTACCTACCAACCTGCCCACTAATGACCAACCAAGAAAACAACCAACCAACCAACTGACCAGCTACCAACCAACAAAATAAACAACCAGCCTACCAACCAGCTAACCGACAAAACAAACAACCTGCCGAGTTACCAAGCGAACAGCCCACCTGCCAAGCAACCAAACATAAGAAACCCTAATTCCTCTTTGCTTTCAGCTGCTTTCTCCATCACAGCCTGGCCTCCAAATGCATCCAGCCTGGGGCTGGGGGGAAGGTAAGAACTTGACATGGGGGCCAGTCTCCTGCCCCTTTGATTAGCCCATTATGTCTAAGGCTTAACTTAGTGTCAAAATTCAAGACCCGGACGTGAGAGTTGATCCTGTAATGAGGTTTGCCAGTTTCAGCCCGACCCCCATGTCTGAAGGCATAGCCTGTGCACTCTTGCTCCCCATGAAGCATGTGAAGGCCTGCATCCAATTACCTTCCTGTTTCCTTGGCTCCCTCTGAGGTCCTCAGCAGCCAGACAGCTCTGTCCTGGATGATTAGGTATGATTCCTCTGGAGGCACAGGATTGGCCTTGGATGATCCCTCCAGTTCATTTCTGTTACTTACTTCAGGCTGTTTGGCACTTCTCTCGGTGTGAATTAGCAAAAGTCAAAAAGCCTGAAGGAAATTAAACTAGTCGGTCATCGGTCACCAGGCCACAGGCTCCTCTTGGGGGACGGGTGTCCTAAGATTCAGCAGCACATCTGTGTGTAAAGACTCTCAAATTCCACCCCGTGAACAGCTGGAGGAGCTGTCCACAGCCAGTAATTCTAGAAGAAGTGTTGTATGACTCATCCATGATTTATCCACTTCCTGAAATTATTGAGTCATGGCTGCACTGCCCGTCCAGAGAGTGGTCCAAGTCCTTCCATCTTTCCCTGGCCCTCGTGTTACTCTTAGTGTTTGGGGACGATCTGATGAGCACGGGCGGCGTGTAACGTATCGTGATGATGACGTTCCTGAAGACGAACGAGGAGCGAGCCGCATTTTTCTCAAGCCTCGGCAGACAGCCCACAGGCTGAGAAGAAGCCATTAAAATGCTTCCACTCTGTCTTCTCCCCTCTGTCATCTGCAATAGATTAGAGATGTTTCGATAATTTAAAAAGGAAAACAGTATCTGACCTTGACTACAGAGCATAAACACTTCCACATGTGTGCGCGCACACACACACACACAAACACACACAGTGTGAATAATCTCATTGCACCTTTTGACTCTTCCTGCACCTGTTTCCAGCAACATTGTCTTTGTGCCCCTCAGTCAACTCTCTCCTCTCTCCCTGAGAATTCAGAACCAGGTCCTGGGTGGTGGAAGTCCTGGCTCCCAGAATTTCCAGATGAAGACACAGAGGTCTCAGTTGGGACATCTATTTTGTGGAAGCGCTGGGACTGGACCCTATCCCCTTCCTTGGGTGCCTGGTCCCATCTCCTCAAACACTTGTCCATGGAGGCTGATGGTCTGCACCCAAATCACCATAACTAGTAACAACAGCTCACGTTTTCATGCCAGTTACAGCTCTAAGAACTCTGAATGGATGGTCTCATTTAGTATTCCTGACATCCTTAAAGGTATTCTCATTTTACAGAGGAGTAAACTGAGGCTTAGGAATTGACCAGAGGTTATAGGGAATGGAGACCCATTCTTGTATTCTTGCCTGGAAAATCCCATGGACAGAGAAGACTGGCAGGCTACAGGCCAGGGGGTCACAGAGAGTTGGACATGACTGAGCGGCAGAGCATTTGTACTCACACACGCAAGTAGTAAGCTTTATGTGTAACGAGTGGAGCACAGATTCAAAACCAGGGCGGCTGCTTCCTGAGCCCAGTCAGATCTGGTGATTTCACCCCAGGGTGCACTTAGAATCCCCTAAAGGAGCTTTCCAAACTCTTGCCACCCAGGATGCCGGTCAGGCCAATCAGATCAGTATTTACATCTTTCAGGTGATGCAGGCTGCATCCTGGCTTGAGTACCGAAGCACTGACCTTCTTTCTCGGTACCCCATACTGTCTCTCTAGATTGTTCCCATTCAGCATTTGGTCCCTGCCAATCATGGTTCATATCAATAACCTCAGATATGCAGATGACACCACCGTTATGGCAGAAAGCGAAGGGGAATTGAAGAGCCGTTGATGAAAGTGAAAGGGGAGAGTGAAAAAGCTGGCTTAAAACTCAACATTCAAAAAACTAAGATTGTGGCATCTGGTCCTATCACTTTATGGCAAATAGATGGGGAAACAATAGAAACATTGACAGACTTTATTTTCTTGGGCTCCAAAATCACTGCAGATGGTGACTGCAGCCATGAAATTAAAAGACACTTGCTCCTTGGAAGAAAAGCTATGACCAACCTAGACAGCATGTTAAAAAGCAGAGGCATTACTTTGCCAACAAAGGTCCATCTAGTCAAAGTTATGGTTTTTCCAGTAGTCATGTGTGGATGTGAGAGTTGACCACCGAAGAATTGATACTTTTGAAGTTTTGTGTTGGAGAAGACTCTTGAGAGTCCCTTGGACTGCAAGGAGATCCAACCAGTCAATCCTAAAGGAAATCAACCCTGATTATTCATTGGAAGGACTGAAGCTAAAGCTGACACTCTAATACTTTGGCCACCTGATGCGAAGAACTGATTCACTGGAAAAGACAGTGGGAAAGATTGAGGGCAGGAGGAGAAGGGGACAACAGAGGATGAGATGGTTGGGTGGCATCACCGACTCAATGGACATGAGTTTGAGCAAGCTCCGGGAGTTGGTGATGGACAGGGAAGCCTGGCGTGCTGCAGTCCATGGGGTGACAAAGAGTCAGACATGACTGAGTGACTGAATGAATCATGGTTCGGGGCTGACTCAGGGATACTTCATCTTAATATTTCCTTTTCCCAGGAGGGAGCCAGTGGGACTCAGGCTATTCCTGGCCTGAGTGTAGGAGGAATGGGGATGGGTATCTGGATAATGCCACCCCACTGCACCCGCGACTGCTTCCTCCAACCCCACCTCAGCCGTCTTCCCTCCCGCCTGAGCCCTTCTCATCCTAACATGAGCCACGTGGGCTGTGGGCGTGGTAGCATCTTTATTATCTAAGCCAGTGGTTCTCAAAGCATAATCTGAGGCCCCCTCAGGGTTACTCCAGGCCCTTTCACATCTTGATTCTACCTGAAAAGTAGACATCAGCTGCCTGCAAGCATGACAGCAGATTTCCATCATCAACTGCAACCGAAACAGCATAGGGCAGAACATGGAGTGCAGAAGCAGGCGCGAGAGGCCAGCTGGCCTTTATTAAGCCAGATGCTAAAGCAATTTGTAAAAATGCAAAAGAATACCATTCTTCTCATTGATTATTTTTTTGGCTTGAAAATGATGATTGTTTTTCATAAGAATTTTGTCATTTTTATTAACATGTAATAGGTTCATTATTGTTTTTAAATGAGTAAATATTTTAGAAATTCTCAGCTTTAATTGTATGGCAACTTGATAGATACAACCTGTGTAAACAAAAGCTCTCTGGAGTTTGAGATAAGTTTTAAGAGTATGTTGTTCAGTTGTCAAGACTCTTTGTGATCCCATTGACTGCAGCACACCATGCTTCCCTGTCCTTCACTATCTCCCAGAGCTTGCTCAAATTCATGTTTCCATTGAGTCGGTGATGCCATCCAACCATCTCATCCTCTGTTACCTGCATTTCCTCATGCCCCCAGTTTTTCCCAGCGAGGGTTTTTTTTCCCAGTGAATTGGCTCTTCACATGTGGCCAAAGTATTGGAGCTTCATCTTCAGCATCAGTCCTTCCAATGAATATTCAGGACTGATCTCCTTTAGAATGGACTGGTTAGATCTCCTTGCAGTCCAAGGGACTCTCAAGAGTCTTCTCCAACACCATAGTTCAAAAGCATCAGTTCTTCGGCACTCAGCCTTCTTTATAGTCCAACTCTCACAGCCATATGTGGCTAATGAAATTATTCTTTATTATACTGTAATTATTATTTCCATGAGAATTTTAGCGACTTCCCTCATAGCTCAGGTGGTAAAGAATTCACCTGCAGTGCAGGAGGCCCGGGTTTGGAAATGCCAAACCCTGGAGAGCCTGGAGAAGGAAATGGCAACCTAATCCAGTATTCTTGCCTCTTCTTGCTTGGGAAATCCCTTGGACAGAGGAGCCTGGTGGGCTACAGTCCATGGGGTCACAAAAGGCGGACACAAGTTAGTAACTAAACCACCACCATACTGTAATTATTATTTCAATCAGAAATTTAGACAGTGTCTGTTTGGTATGGTTTGGGTTTGTATATTTAGAGGCATACCTGGGGCCAGGGGGTGGTCAGATCTGGAATGGAATAAGCTTCAAAAGTCAGCTCCTCTTAGAAGGCATCAGGGAGTGGGGATCGCTATTGCTTTCTTCATGAACCCTGAGAAATGGAGCAGTCTTTTCCAGGAAGCCTACACTGATGCTGTCGGCGTGTTGCAGAAAAGGACCTGAGCAGGGAATATGCCAGGGGGCTGAGGCTGTCCACCACCCCTCTGGCCCCACCCAGGCCTGCCCTGTTGCCCACCACTGCCAGCATGACGACCAGGCACACCTGCTCCACCCACCCTGGGACTGGTCCCTGACTCCTCTGTGCTCTTGGCTCCCACACCCTGGCCTTGGCTCTGCCCTTGGCCCCCCGGCTTCTGTTTGTCCCAGCACCCAGGGCCTGACAGGCTGCCGTGCGCTGGGCCTTGCGTGCTGTCTCTGGCAGGGGGCCCTGTCCCAGCTCCAGCTCCATGACTTGGGCCTTGGCCGCCTGGCCAGCACTTTGGTTGGGTCAGCCCTGACCCTGTGGGAAGCCCTGGAGGATTTGAGCAGAGATAACAGGACAGAGTGAGGGCCTGCTTACAGAAGTTCCTCCGTGTAGATTGGCACCGGAACAGAGTTGTCATTTGTGATGGCTACGGGATTCTTTGCAAGGGTGGGCCAGGGGGTGAGCTAGGACCCGCCCAGGGACTCCACTGCAGCTGTGGGCTTGGTGCTATTTATTTATTGCACCGGAAACCATCCTGCATAATGGAAATTTCTCATTTTAAGGCACAATGATTCTTCTTGCATTGAACTATTATGTTAAACACAACAATAGTGATTACCTGTTATCATTTGCTAAGTCCCTGCTATGTGCCAAGAGAGGTGAGTCATTCATTTTGCAATCATTTATTGAATACCTACTACAAAGTAGTTCGAGAGGCAGTGAACAAAACAGGCAAAAATATACCTGCATTACGGAGTTTACATTTTAGGCAGCAAACTAATAAAAAAGTAAATTTATATCAGATGGTTGTTGATGCTAGAGATAAAAATCAAGCATGGTAAACTGGAAAAGAAGTAACCCTATCTCTGTCCACAGACGATACGATTTTTTAAATGTAGAAAACCCTAAAGATTCCACTAACAAACTGTTAGAACTGATAAACAAATTTGGTAAAGTTGCAAGGTACACAATCCATCACTCTTTTCCGTTAAAATTCATATAAAATAATGCACTTCCCATTAAGAGCTAAGTAAGCTCATGCATCAGGCTGGTAATGTCAATACGGTACATTCTTCAGTGGGTGCTGTCAGTATTCGTAAATTATATGATTACACTAATCCTCATAAAAATTTCCAAGGCAGCTAGGAGTTTGGTAGGAAGCATATGCTGCCAAGAGGCATTCAATTTAAGGCAAGAATTTGGAAAATCTGAAGCTGTCCAAATGCTGCAGTGATGTTGTGACGGGTGAAAAATATCTTTGGACAGGGCCACGGGAATGTCATTTCCCGTCATTCCTCTGCTGGGCTTTCCTGGAGTAGTCAAGGCCCTTGGGGAAGACAGAAGCACAGTGGCGACAGGCAGCCTTTGTTACAGAATTCTCCCAGCGCTGTGCTCAGGGACCCCATTCTGTGGCCTCGCGGGAAAACAGCTGAGAGCAAGATGGGTCAGATGTGGGGGCCGCAGTGAGAATCCTGGATTTGTTTTGCAAAGGTAACTGTAGTCATAGGAGGGTTTTCTCAAGGGTGGATAGGGAAGAGGAAGCAGGGAAGCACAGTGTAATGCTTATTTTATTTTTCTGGTGTTTGGCCACGCAGCCAGCACGGAATCTTAGTTCCTTGACCAGGGATTGAACCTATGCCCCCTGCAGTGGGAGGATAGTGTCTTAGCCACTGGGCTGCCAGGGAAGTCCTGTAATGCTTATTTTGAAAGTATTATAGTATCTTGATCAAAATTTACAAGTTGATTCAAAACATGCATATGGAAATGCAAAAGACTTGGATTCATTAAAGCAGTTCTAAAAAAGGACGCATTTGGAGAACTGTCACTATTTGATTTCAAGACTTGTTCAAAGTGCCTCAAGATTATGTGGTATTGGCATAAGGTTAGACACAAAGATTAATGGGACAGAATAGAGAGTCCTAAAATAAATCCACACATGTGTGATCAATAGATTTTTGGACAGTGTTGCCACGGCAATTCAATGGGAAAATAAAAGTCTTCTCAATAAATGGTGCTGGAATGACTTATAAACTTATAGAAAAAAAGTTAGCTTTGATCCCTACCTCACGCTACACACAAAAATAATTTGAAATGTATTATACACCTAAACATAAATTCCACAATTACAACTTTGGTGGAAGAACAAAGAGAAGGCAGAGGTTTCTTAGAGAGGACATCAAATGCTAAACACATCAAAGAGAAAGAACTGATAAATTGATCTTTATCAAAATTAAAAGCTGTTGTTCATCAAAAGACATCGTGAAGAGAAGAAAAAGACAATCTACAAACCAGGAAAGAATGCCTACAATGCATATATCTGAAAAAAACTATGTCCAGATACAAAAGACTTGTACCCAGGACATATAAAGAGTTCTTAGAGCGAAATGCTAAAAAGATAAACTATTCAATGTAAAAAAATGGGCCAAAGACTTGAATAGAGCCTTTATAAAAGGGTCCAAATGGCCAATAAGCATAGAAAAAAGTGCTCAGCATCTTTAGTCATCTGAGAAATGCACATTTAAATCATAATGAGAGGCTTTCCTGGTGGCTGGGTGGCTCAGACTCCGAGCTTGCAGTGTAGGGGCCCAGGTTTGAGCCCTGGTCAGGCAGCTGGATCCCACGTGCTGCAACTAAGAGTTCTTACCTGGACGTGAAGACCTGGTACAGCCAAACGAACCCCACCAGCCAGCCAGCAAACCAAAGAGCCCACAGTGAGGCGCATCACAAGCCCTTGAGAGTAGCTGACCCTAGGCAAAGGCAAGACTGATGAGGATTTGGAGAAACTAGAAACCTCACACACTGTTGGTCGGAGTGGAAAATGGTATAGTCATTTTGCACAAGTGTTTTCAGCACTTCCTTACAATCCTTTAACCTGCAGTTGCATTCCTGGGGGTTTACAACAGAGAAATGGAAACCCATACCTCCACAAGGACTTGTTCATGAATGCTTATCTCAGCTTTACTTGAAATAACCCCATACTGAAAATAACACAAATGTCCATCAATAAGGGATTGGACAAACTGTGGAACATTTGCAGATGGAAAACTACTCAGCCATAAAAAAGAATGAATGACAGATACACACAAAACAACACGGATGCCTTATTTGCCCAGAAGAAGACAGGTGTGAAAGTACATGCTGTACAGTTCCATTTTTGTAAGTTCAAGAACGGGAACAGCTAGTGAATATTGATGAAAAGAGAACAGTGGTTGCCCCTGGGGGTGGTGACCCTGGAAAGGAGAACGAGGGTGCTTTCTAGGTGGCACAGGGCCGTTCCATGATCTTAATTGCTGTGATGGTTACACAGGTAGATAATGGAGCAGAACTCATGCATTGATGCTCTCTGCATTTCGCTGCATGTAAATTTTGTCTTAATGCTAAGATCATCCTGGCCGATACTTGAGGCAGAGTGCAACAGGAGGCCAGCTGAAAGGCTGTTACAGTAGTCCAGGTTCAAGATGGTGATGGGAGATGTAAGGAGTGAACAGACTTGGGACCCCTTTTGGAGGGAGGGTCAGGACTAGGTAGCCCAGTTGGCAAGAGTCTTGTTTAAAGCAGGCCCCAGAGGACTGAATCCCTGAAGCCCATTTACTTGTTCTATCTGCATGTTTTACTCTGGCTCATTTTCTTTCTAAAATACTTGAAGGTGTATTATAATACAGGACATGTATTCAGTTCAGTTCAGTTCAGTCGCTCAGTCATGTCCGACTCTTTTCACCCCATGGACTGCAGCAGGCCAGGCCTCCTTGTCCATCACCAACTCCCAGAGCTTACTCAAACTCATGTTCTTCAAGTTGGTGATGCCATCCAACCATTTCATCCTCTGTCGTCCCCTTCTCCTCCTGCCCCCGATCCCTCCCAGCATGAGTCTTTTCCAGTGAGTCAGTTCTTCACATCAGGTGGCCAGAGTAGTGGAGTTTCTGCTTTAGCTTCAGTCCTTCCAATGAATATTCAGGATTGATTTCCTTTAGAATTGACTGGTTGGATCTCCTTACAGTCCAAGGTACTCCCAAGAGTCTTCTCCAAGACCACAGTTCAAAAGCAGCAATTCTTTGGCACTCAGCTTTCTTTATAGTCCAACTCTCACATCCATACATGACTACTGGAAAAACCATAGCTTTGATTAGATGGACATTTGTTGGCAAAGTAATGTCTCTGCTTTTTAATATGCTGTCTAGGTTGGTCGTAGCTTTTCTTCCCAGGAGCAAGGGTCTTTTAATTTCATGGTTGCAGTTACCATCTGTAGTGATTTTGGAGCCCCCTCCCCCAAATAAAGTCTCTCACTGTTTCCAATATTTCCCCCTCTATTGATGGGGCCGGATGCCATTATCTTCATTTTCTGAATGTTGAGTTTTAAGCCAACTTTTTCACTCTCCTCTTTCACTTTTATCAAGAGACTCTTTAGTTCTTTTTCACTTTCTACCGTAAGGGTGGTGTCATCCGCATATCTGAGTTTATTGACATTTCTCCCAGCAATCTTGATTCCAGCTTGTGTTTCATCCAGCCCAGCGTTTCTCATGATGTACTCTGCATATAAATTAAATAAGCAGGGTGACAACATACAGCCTTGACATACTCCTTTCCCAATTTGGAACCAATCTGTTGTTCCATCTCTAGTTCTAACTGTTGCTTCTTGACCTGCATGCAGATTTCTCAACAGGCAGATCAGGTGGTCTGGTATTCCCATCTCCTTAAGAATTTTCCACAGTTTGTAAATAAGCAGGGTGACAACATACAGCCTTGACATACTCCTTTCCCAATTTGGAACCAATCTGTTGTTCCATCTCTAGTTCTAACTGTTGCTTCTTGACCTGCATGCAGATTTCTCAACAGGCAGATCAGGTGGTCTGGTATTCCCATCTCCTTAAGAATTTTCCACAGTTTGTTGTGATCCACACAGTCAAAGGCTTTGGTGTAGTCAATAAACCAGAAGTAGATGTTTTTCTGGAACTCTCTTGCATTTTTGATGACCCAGCAGATGTTGGCAATTTGATCTCTGGTTCCTCTGCCTTTTCTAAATCCAGCTTGAACATCTAGAAGTTCATGGTTCACATCCTGTTGAAGCCTGACTTGGAGAATTTTGAGCATTACTTTACTAGTGTGTGAGATGAGTGCAATTGTGTGGTAGTTTGAACATTGTTTGGCATTGCCTTTCTTTGGGATTGGAATGAAAACTGTCCTTTTCCAGTACTGTGGCCACTGCTGAGTTTTCCAAGTTTGCTGGCATATTGAGTGCAGCACCTTCACAGCATAATCTTTTAGGATTTGAAATAGCTCAACTGGAATTCCATCATCTCCATTAGCTTTGTTCGTAGTGATGCTTTCTAAGGCCCACTTGACTTCACATTCCAAGATGTCTGGCTCTAGGTGAATGATCACACCATTGTGATTATCTTGGTCATGAAGATCTTTTTTGTATAGTTCTTCTGTGTATTCTTGCCACCTCTTCTTAATATCTTCTGCTTCTGTTAGGTCCATACCATTTCTGTCCTTTATCGAGCCCATCTTTGCATGAAATGTTCCCTTGGTATCTCTGATATTCTTGAAGAGATCTCTAGTCTCTCTCATTCTATTGATTTCCTCTGTTTCTTTGCA
This sequence comes from Oreotragus oreotragus, assembly GCA_006410675.1. Lineage (NCBI taxonomy): Eukaryota > Metazoa > Chordata > Mammalia > Artiodactyla > Bovidae > Oreotragus > Oreotragus oreotragus. The sequence continues at coordinate 185,449 of SJYX01022869.1, read as the reverse complement.
TTGATCACTGAGGAAGGCTTTCTTATCTCTCCATACTATTCTTTGGAACTCTAGATTCAAATGGGTATACTTTCCTTTTCTCCTTTGCCTTTTACTTTTCTTTTCTCAGGTATTTGTAAGGCCTCCTCAGACAACCATTTTTCCTTTTTGCATTTCTTTTTCTTGGGGATGGTCTTTTTTTTGTTGTCGTTATTTATTTATTTATTTTACTTTACAGTACTGTATTGGTTTTGCCATACATTGACATGAATCTGCCATGGGTGTACATGAGTTCCCAATCCTGAACCCCCCTCCCACCTCTCTCCCCATATCATCTCTCTGGGTCATCTCAGATCACTGCCTCCTGTACAATGTCACGAACCTCCATCCATAGTTCTTCAGGCACTCTGTCTATCAGATCTAATGCCTTGAATCTATTTGTCACGTCCGCTGTATGATCCTAAGGGATTTGATTTATGTCATACTTGAATGGCCTAGTGGTTTTCCCTACTTCCTTCAATTCAGTTTGTGTTTGGCAATAAGGATTTTATGATCTGAGCCACAGTCAGCTCCTGGTCTCGTTTTTGCCAACCGTATAGAGCTTCTCCATCTTTGGCTGCAAAGGATATAATCAATCTGATTTCAGTATTGACCATCTGGTATTGACTATGTATTCAGTAAGACTGATTAAATGTAACTAAATTAGGGAAATTGAAACCAGAAGATAGAAGAAGCAAATATTCCAGTTTGGGGACTGATGTTAGAAAACTAAGATCAGGAACCTGTTTTTGTCCAGTCCTCTTGGCTGGGCTCCTAACAGGGCTTGCCAATGGATTATGAAGGGGACAGTAAGGGTCTTTTAATATCAGAGGAAAGAAAGCTCAGATTATAGACACCCATGCAGTGTTGAATCAAGTTGATTTTAGTTGAAGAAGAAAGAATATTTGTCTTTTGGAGACTCTCTGGGCTTATAAAATCAAAAATATACATTTTTGTAGAATTTGCTTTGTAATAGAATATTGTATCACGAAGGTCTGATATATCAAGTGCTTTATAAAGAAATGAAGGTTACTTTAGGGGAAATTACCTTCCTTCTATTTGAGACTGAATTTATTAAACAGAAATGTAAATACCATAGAGTATAATTTAGGATAAAAAACAAGTTTGAGTATATTCTCTAAACATTTATGGAACAATTATAATTTAAAGTTACTATAAGGTAATAGTCCGATATGGGAATTGAGTTTGGCTTGAATATATTCAATCAGCCTAAATGAATATATAGATACAGTAGAAATACTGCAAGAATGTCAAAAAATGCATTAATTATTTGATTGATCATTACTGGCATGGGCAGTTCAGTATGCTGCCAATTGAATATGGGTGGGGGCTTGTAAATATTAGACATTTAAGAACAATTAGTAAGTCAAAGGAAAATGAAAGAAGAACTGAAGAAAAGGGAGAATTTATGTGTGGAGAAGATGTTAAAAGTGTATGCCAGTAAGGAAATTCATCAGATTAAGCCTCGTCTTCATTCTGAAACTTTTGCTCGATGTCTTGAAACAGACCAGCTGGAATGAGTGCTTGAGTCAGTATCAGAGCATTAATGGCAGACTTCTATGGCTTTGCCCATAGGATCTGACAGCAAAGATCTCTGTCCTGGCAGAGACTCGAGAGGGCAAAGAACTGTCACAATCAATTTATCATGCTCCAGGATGGCTACATTTGGGGTTGGTTCTTTAGGAAATGTGACGGCGATTTATTTCACTTTTGTGTGTGTAAAAGTGACCGTAGCTGGATCCCACCGATGGCCAAGTCGTGGTGCCCCATCCACGGTGGAAATGGAGAGAATGAAATATGACGCAAACCTTGCCGAGTTGGGGATGCTGAGGGATTTCCCTGGTCCTGATGGGCCAGGTTTAGCTCTAGCAGAGCACGTGGTTTAAGGGGAAGAAGGGGCTGTGGTAATGAAGTGAGTGGGGGGTGATTCTTAGCAAAGTCACCTGGGGACTGGAACATGTTGGTGTCACATGCTTTCTGGAGCTGAGGCTGGTGGTACAGGAGAGGGTTTACTGGTGACTGGGACTGGGCCACCCAGAGTCCTGGGCTTCCTCCAGCTCAACAGCGAGGGGCACTGAGACCTGGGAGCAGGAGGTCCCTGGGAGGACACTGAATATCTGGTTTCTGGCCCTTCTACCACTTACTAGATGACTCTTGTTGGCCAAGTCTTTTGACCTCCCTGAGCCTAGACTCTTCCATCCATGACATGGGGTCAGCACGTCTTGCCCCACTCAGCCCTTTATGAAGGGTCGTTGTGGGGATCCACAGGACAGAGGACCTAGGTACCCTCTGAAAAAGCCCACAAGTATCCACTACAGTTGTTTTTTATTATTTGCTGGAAACGAACTCTCCTGTGTGAGTGACGCTGGAGCCAGGCACTGGTACGTGCTCCAGCCTTGGAGGTATTTTAGGAAATAATCAATCCAAGATGCACTGGGTAGGAGGCATGCTAAGAGTCATAAATCTTGACAGTTTGCTGCTTGAAAAAATTAATAACGCTTGAGAGGAACATTGTAAAAACCTATAGGAGGGAAAGCAGTGTGTTTAGGGAGAGAGCTTAAGCCAGTGTGGAAACTGAGAGTCATCCAAGGAAGATAGGCTTCTCCTGCCCTGGTGGGGCATAGTTTATACACATGTACAGACACACACAGCACGCATGTATACACTCCTGCACGTGGGCAGCTTGCACGACTTTTGTGGGGTGCATCTCAGAAGAGACTGGTGAATCAAAAAGGCTAGCATTGAGACTTCCCTGGTAGTCCAGTGGTTGGGACTCCAAGCTTCCAACTCATGGGGAACAAATTCCATCCCAGGTCGGGGAACTTAGATCCCACATTATGGGGGTGGGCACAGCCAGAAAAAAAAAAGCATTAATTCCAAGAATGGGTAATTGGAATTTACACATGCAAGGGCCCATTACTTTTGGCAGAAATGCCACCTGCCTCTGAAGTTTTTAAGTGAAACAGCAATAGTGCTCTTGTCCTGTCCCATTTCTTGCTGGTGGAGAAGAGCATGCTTGTATAGCTTTGGGGTTCAAGGCTGATGTGCACAGCAGTGGAAGACAGGGTCACAAAGGGGGACCAGACGTCATGGTTTTTAACTGATCAAAGCCCAAGGATGGTCTGTGGTTAGAAACAAAAGTGAAGAACAGTGCTTTTCCTATGTCCAGAATGTTCCCAAACCTTCTGAATCCTCTGTTTTGACATGAAGCCTGGACTTGTGCCAGGCTCTCGCTGTTGGTGGGAGTATTGGTGAGTTGTCATGGAGAATTATTGAGGGGAGGCCCAGGGACAAACTTGGTTAAGGCCACTTGAGGCCAAAGGCAAGTCAGTCAGGTCTGGCCTCCATGCAGGGGTAGTTGACTTCCTATTATGTGAGAAAAGACTCTTTCACTGCTCTGTCTGTGGTCTGAGACCAGATGATCGCATTAAAAAACAATGAACAAATGCTCACTACTATATATAAAAGAGATAAACAATTAGGATTTACTGTATAGCACAAGTAACTATAATCAATATCTTGCCATAAACAGTGATGGAAAATAATAGAGGTATATGCTGGGAAAGATTGAAGGCAAAAGGAGAAGAGAGTGGCAGAGGATGAGATGGTTGGATGGCATCACCGATTCAATGGACATGAACTTGGACGAACTCCAGGAGATGGTGAAGGACAAGGAGGCCTGGTGTTCTGCAGTCCATGGGTTTGCAAAGAGCTGGACACGACTTAGCGATTGAACAATACATTTATATAAATATAACTGAATCACTTGGCTGGACACCTGAAACTAACACAATATTGTAAATCAACTATACTTAAATAAAAAAATTTTTTATAAGGATGAAAACATTGACTTATGTAGGGTGATAGGATTATTTTTTATTTAAAAATTGCTTAATAAAAGTGTTGAATTTTTTAAATTGTAAAAGTAACATGTTTATTATTTTTAAAAATGTTAATTTAAAGGGTCAGGATTTAAGGATATCTTGACATTGGGTCTGTCGTGTTTTCAGGTGGAGAAAACAAGGAATTTTGTCATTCGGAGCCTGATCATAGGAGAAGTCCTCTCCATGGCGGACATGGCCACAGGAGTGAAGGTGGGCCTCCCTCCCTTCATGCACTGCGAATTTTGTTTCATTTCACTACATGTTTTATTTGGCTGTGCTAGGTCTTAATTGTGGTGTGCGGGATCTCATTCCCTGACTGGGGATTGAACCTGGGCCCCCTGCGTTGGGAGCTTAGTGGCTTAACCCCAGGACCCCCAGGGGCATCCCAGGAACTGATAATTTTGAATGAAAAGGAGTGAAGACAAACAGTTCCATGGGTGTCAGTCCATTCCTACAAGGGATGTTTATAAAATGGTATACCTCCCAACACATCTTGACTTCTTCTTCAGCCATTGCATTCAATCCCGTATTTGTTTTTCTTTGCTTTTCTTTCTGTATAGTTTTGCTGCCTTTGTGCCCGTCAGCTATTTTCCTCTCCCTTCCTTTTATGTTTCCAGTTGGTTACGTGGGCTGCGCTGGGGCCTCGCTGCCGCGCGGGCTTGCTCCAGCTGTGCCGTGCGGGGCCACTCCCTGGGTGGTGTGCGGGCAGCCACCACCCAGACAGGCTCTCGGCCCTTGGGCTTCAGTAGGTGTGGTGACAGGCTTGGTTGCCCCTTGGCATGTGGGATCTTCCTGGACCAGGAACTGAACCTATGCCCCCTCCATGGGCACATGGATTCTTAATCACTGGACCACCAGAAAAGTCCTCCTAAGTCTTCAACTACTAAATAATACTCCTTGGGTGGAGCAATACTTGGAATTCTTATATACTTCTTATACACTTCTCCGTTTTTGCGGATTAAATGGGTATAAAATGGGATCGTGCTGTAGACTTGTTTTGCATGTACCAGCTCACCAAGGATGGTAAACAGAATAGCTTGAAAGGCGTGAGTGCCGTGATCTCTCCTGATGCCCTGAGTCTCCCAGCAGGCCTGTGGCTCTGCATGTACCTTCTCTCCCTCCCTGGATGCCACTGCATCTCCAAATAAGTGTCTGCATGCAGACATCCACTTCTGATGTCCCCAAAGGGGAGAAGTTTTGGTTAGAACATGAAGATGAAATGATCAAACAAGAAGCCATTGATGAGTCCAACATGCAAACTCTTTGTGTTCTGTGGTATTGACGTTTATATATGAGTAGGAATAAAAGGGCTTCCTTGGTGGCTCAGACGGTAAAGAATCTGCTTGCAATATAGGAGACCTGGGTTCGATCCCTGGGTGGGGAGGATCCCCTGGAGGAGGAAATGGCAACCCACTCCAGTACTCTTGCCCAGAGAATCCCATGGACGGAGGAGCCTGGTGGGCTACTGTCCGTAGGGTCTCAAGGAGTCAGACACGACTGAAGTGACTTAGCATGCAGCAGCAGAAATTAAAAATGAAGACTTCTGTGAATGCCATCCCAAGGTGAGGACGTTTGTGGGGAAGCTGGCTTCCCTATGATTTCAGCCAGGCAGGGTCTCTCCTCTCTTGGCTGTGGCTTCCGCAGTGAAGAAAGTCACCTCAGATGCTCAGTTAGATCCTCCTCTTAGAAACCCTAGAGGATCCTGCTCAAGACGCATGAGCCTCAGCTGGTCATTTTGCTACATTGCCTCCTGCTTCTGTCTGGCTGGTCGCTATGGGGAAGCCTCCACAGGCCGTCCCCACTCTCTGGTAGGACACCTGCCCGTCTGCACCTGCAGGGTCTTGCACGGAGCCAGGCACACAGAGCTGGATAGGGAATGTTTGAGCGAATGAGGGAAGGGCAGCTTCTGGTATCAAGCAGACTGAAGAAATATTTCAGCCCATTGCAACGTGTGGACCTTACTTCTTGAGTTGGTCAAAACGTTCGTTTAGGGTTTTTCCACAGGATGCTACAGAGAAACCCAAATGAACTTTTTGGCCAACCTAAGTAGACACTGATTCAAACAAACAACAAACCGTAAAGAAAGACTAGGAATCAGTTGGGGAGATTTGAACTTTGGCTCTCTGGCAGTATTAAAAGATTATTATTGTATCTGAGGTGAAATAATGGTTTTAGGATCATGTTAAGAAGAGTCCTTACCTTTGACAGAGGCTTAGGAGATACTTAGGGATGAAGTGATGGGATGTCTGGGATAAACTTTGAGATCACCTGGGGTGTAGAATGGGAGAGTGAACTGGGGGGAAAAAATGAATAAAATGGACCATGAGCTGGGCGTTGTTGAGTTCATGATACTCTTTTATTTTGTTTGAATTTTCCCACAATAGAAGACTTTTAAAAAAAGTTTTACTCCTGAGTATCCTAGAAGGAACTTTGAATAGATTTAAAGAAACAGACCTTCAAAAATGCTTCTCTGATCACATCAGTCCTCTACTGAAGACCTCTTCCTCTTGTGGTTTAGAGACGGCCTTTGAGCTGGCTCAGGTTCTCACATGGCCCGGCCCGACATTCGCCTCTCAGACGCCTCTGTGCCTATGGTCCCGCCCAGGAGACCCGCCGTCTTGGCCTTCTTTCGGTCCCTTGTTCCCACATCTGGACCACTCATGCTGTCATCCTGGAAGGCTCCTTTCTCCTCCTTCACCTGCCTGATGCTCATTCTCAAGGCCCTGCTCAAGGGAAGCCTCCCTCCAGCCTCAGGCTTATTTGTGTGTTTCTGTCCGCGCCGAGTCTTTGTTGCTGCGCAGGCTTTCCTAGCCGTGGTGAGCGGGGGCTGCCTGGTTCCTGCGCTCGGGCTGCTCTTTGCGGGGCTTCTCTTTCTGTAGACCGTGGGCTCTTGGTGCACTGGAGCGTCCGTGCTTGCCGCGCCTGGGCTCAGCAGTTCAGCCCGCCAGCTCCGGAGCACAGGCTCCGTGGCGTAGCAGCGCACAGGCTGAGTTGCTCCACGGCGTGTGGGGTCTTCCTGGACCGGGGATGGAACCCCTGTTTCCTACATTGGTAGGGAGATTCTTTATCGCTGAGCTGCCAGTGAAGCCCAAGCCTGAAGTTTAAACCCCACTTGCCTGTTGTCATCTGTCCTCGTACCTTACAGCGTCTGTCTGGGTGCGCACCCATTTTGGATTGATGTGTTTATTCACATGTCTACTGTATGTCACTTAGCACCCCTAGAGGGCAAAATCCTTGGAGACTGTCTCTGTCTACATTCTTGCTATGTAGGAAGTGTCAAGACATGAATATTAAATGAATGCATAGAATCAAAGCTGTTTGGCAGTCACTCAAAAGGTTAAATGTATGATCCACCAGTTCCACTCCTAGGTATGTACCCCAGAGAATTAAAGCAGGGATTAAATAGATTCTTGTATGCCAATGTTCATTGCAGCGTTATTCACAGTGCCTCATAGGCTGAAAGAAACAAGTGTCCATCAATGCATGAACGAATAAGCAAAATATTGTCTAATATATAGAATGTACCATGGAATATCACTCAGCCATAAAGATGAATGAAGTTCCGGTACATGTTACAGCACGAATCTTGAAAATATGCTAAGTGAAATAAGCCAGATTCATGAGGACAAATACTGTATGATTCGACTTACATGAAAATTTGAGAATAGACAATTTATAGAGATAAAAAAGTAAATTACAGGTTCCCAGAGGCTGAGGGAAGAGGAGAACGGGGTCAGTTGTTGGTTACTGGGCAGTTTGTTGGGAGGATGAGAAAGCTTTAGAAGTAATGCCGATGGTTGCATAATACTGTTAGTATAGTTCATCCGCTGAACTGTACACATAACTGTGGCTAAAATGGAAGCTTTATGCTATAACATTTATGTTATTATCATACCATCGGAGTGGGTTGCCATTGCCTTCTCCAATGCATGAAAGTGAAAAGTGAAAGTGAAGTCGCTCAGTTGTGTCCGACTCTTTGTGACCCCATGGACTACAGCCCACTAGGCCCCTCTGTCCATGGGATTTTTCCAGGCAAAAGTACTGGAGTGGGTTGCTACTGCCTTCTTTGAATAGAAAGACTTGGAAAATTGAACAAAAATGATGATTAGGGACTTCCCCTGGTGGTCCAGTGGTCAAGACTTTCTTTTTTCTAATGTTGGGGGTGTGAATTCAATCCCTGGTGAGGGAGCCAAGATGCTACATGCCTCATGGCCAAAAAAAAAAAACAAAACAAAACATAAAACAAAAACAATATTGTAACAAATCAATAAAGACTTTAAAATGGTCCATGTAAAAAAAAATAATGACAATTAACCCTGTTTGCTTTTCCCGCACAGGAGTTGTTTGTTGCTGTTGTTTAGTTGCTAAGCCATGTCTGACCCTGCAACCCCAGGGACTGTAGCTTGCCAGACTCCTCTGTCCATGGGATTTTCCAGGCAAAAATACCGGAGTGGGTTGCCATTCCCCTCTCCAGGGGATCTTCCTGACCCAGGAATTGAACCTGGGTCTCCTGCAGTGACAGACAGTGGCAGGAGGATTCTTTCCTGCTGAGTCACCAGGAAAGCCCTACATACAGGGTAATCTTTTTTCCCTTGTGCTCGGACACCCTAGACAGTTAGCGGAAGGTGTAGGTTGTGCCCCTGGTCCAGCCCATCTGCCTTTCCTGTTGGTGATGGAGGGAGACTTCCGGTGAGGGGCAGGCAGTGCATGGTGAATGGTTGGTCACCACCTCCCCACCTCTCACTTCCAGCCCAAGGCCGCTGTGGCTCTCCTGGTCACCTGAGTTGGCCGTCACCCTGAACATCAGTTCATCAGCATTATCTGCACCCTGTAGACCTGAGTGCCTTTTTCTCTTCCTCCAAGTCTGCATCATCCAGCAGCTCCAGGTGTCCGTAAGTGCTTTGGACAAACACAGTTGTACTCACACAGCCAAGTGCTGGCTGAGCCAAGGGCAGCTTGGAGGACGAATCACAGTGACGGGGTGGGGAAAGGGAGAGGGGTGCCAGAGAGAGAGACCTTCTCTGCTGAGGGCTTTGAATCTCACTCTGACTTGGGAACCAGCCCAAGGTCTCCCGCCAAAGAGGCTGATGCAATCTGGGTGAACTTACAGCCAAAAGAATCGAGACCGGCTTCCTTTTCTTCTTCCCCGTGACGGCTCCTGTTTCCCCTTGTTTGAATCATCTCACTCTGTCTTGGTTTGCGTAGGCTGCCGTGATACAGAGCTACAGAACTGGTTTAAACAACAGAAATTAATTTTCTCCTGGTCTGGAGGCTGGGAAATCCAAGATCTAGCTGCCAGCTGATTCAGTTCCAGGTTAGGGCCCTCCTTCTGGCTTGGAGACAGCCAGCCACCTTCTCTGTGTGTGCTCACATTTCAGGAGCAGGGTCGGGNAACCCCCTGTGAACAAGCGCGCAGCAGTGGGTGCAACTGAGAGCCTCTGGCAGGGGCCACTCCCCAGTGTGTCTTGAAGGCTCTACTGTCTGCTGCACCTTAGTAACAGTTGCCAAGTGGGTTGAGGGTTCTGTCCTTAACCTCCTTTATGCCAAGGATCAGGCCAATGAAAACTGTGGGCACAGGCCAGGTATTTAGCAGAGTTTTCCACAAGTTATGAAAGGGATTCCTCAGCACGTTTTTTCCACTGCTTTTTCCTCCTGTCCTTCAGTTCCTCTCTCTATGGCACTGTTTACAAAGTATTGAGCAGGTCATCATCTTTCCATTTCTAAAAGTTGTATTTGAAACCATTTATCTAAGATCAGACTCAAACCCATGTGGCAGGGACTGGTAGGGACTCTGTGCTATGCTTAGTCACTCAGTCATGAGCCCAGCCAAAACCATAATGGTGCCTGGATTCAGGCCCTAATGAAGCTCAGGTTCAAGATATCTCATTGCAAAAAAATTCATTGTGAGACACAGCGATAGATAAGAAGTGGATTTGTTTGGATTTGGAAAGAAATATACTCCACAGGGTGTGGGCCAGGGTAGAGGGCTATCGTGGTGGCCATGGAACATGGTGTGGTTAGTTTTCTCAAGCTGGGTGATTTCATATGCTGATGAGTGGGAGGATCATTCCAACAATTGGGGAGCAACCCACGCCTTGATCTTTTGATATTGACTTGGAATGTCCTGGCATCTCTGGGTGTGCCATTTAGCTTGCAGATTGAGAATCAAGGTTTAGTGGAAATTGACCTGTCTGTCAGTCCTGAATATTCATTGGAAGGACTGATACTGAAGCTGAAACTCCAATACTTTGGCCACTTGATGCAAAGAACTAACTCATTTGAAAAGACCCCGATGCTGGGAAAGATTGAAGGCAAGAAGACAAGGGGACAACAGAGGATGAGATGGTTGGATGGCATCACCGACTCAATGGACATGAATTTGAGTAAATTCTGGGAGTTGGTGATGGACAGGGAGGCCTGGCATGTTGCGGTCCATGGAGTTGCAAAGAATTGGGCACAACTGAGCCACTGAACTGAACTCACCTGTCTGTCAGCTTGGACCCATTTGATTTTAATCAGTTTATGTTATGCCCTTGGGATATATCATGCTCTCAAATTTGTGCCCTGCCCCCTTCCTTCCTGTTTCATGCTCTTTTCTTGAGCTTGTTCCAGGCCCACAATGTAGTCTCTACAATCTTCTGGAGGGACAACCAGAATATAACTGGCCTTTGAGAGGGAAATACTGTATAATATCCAATCCCTCTAGACATTCAGGCATTCATCTTCCATGTTTCCTACAACATGTGCAACCACAGCATTTCTCAGTGAAACTGCTAGGGTAGGTGACAGGCACACAATTCCTGCTAGAAGTCCATCTGTTGGCATCCCTTCAAGGCCAATTGGCCTTCCAGGGACAATGTTTGCCACTTTGGTAATTAGCCCTGCAGGCTGTTTGGGCCAAACCCTTACCGCCCTTCTAAAGCTACAAATATAAACCCTAGATCAAATCTCCACTCCACTTTTATGGAACATCTGGTCTGTTGCCTCCTATCATTTTGTCCTTAAGCCACTTACTAACTCCTACAACCAGGATCCTGTACTCTATGTAGGCAACATTGCTCCACCCAGCTTATTATTAAAATATTCTTAATGTCCCTAACAAGACCAGGTAACCCACTCCTTTGTCATTACTTCTGTTATTACCTAAAGTGGGTCAATGACAATGAAATGTTTACCATTGGAAACACCTTAAACTGCTTTTATGAAGGACTAGGGGAAGAAATCAGTGACTTACATTCCCTCAGAGCAATAAAAGGATAACACTTATGTCTGTTTCCCCAGGTTCCCAGTCTCAGGGCACAGGCATGGATTGCTTTACATCATGGTATCTATTCCCATCTGCAGTGGACAAACTGGCAATGAGTTAAGATTATATCCCTTTAATCCTACCTAGCACCAGTCACACTGGAGACCCTGGGGACATGCAAGTCCAGCCTGGGGGTCCCAGGAGGTTGACCTGCTTCGAACTGCCTAGGTATATGGTCCCCAGGAGGTTGTCACACTTCAACTTGCTAGGGAATCCACCAGTCCGGGATCCAAGGTGGTTGACCTGACTTGACCTGCCCAGGGATCTGGTCCCTGGGAGGTTGTCATGACTCAACCTGCTCAGGGATCTTTCAGTACCAGGGTTCCAGAAGGACAACAAGCCTCGACCTGCCTGGGTATTCCATCTCCAGGAGGTTGTCATGCCTCAGCCTACCTAGGGATCTGCACCCTGACCTGGGGATGCCTGGCTCTCAGATTGCAACAGGACTGGATAGTATAAGCTTCAGAAAGACTCATCCATAAGGAAGTCCACCCATGGAAATAGAAGAAAGCCTATGAGTTGTGGGACTGTGCCCAATCTCAGCAATAACTCAGGAGCCCAATGAGAACCCCCATTGCCTTTCTGGAAAGTCTAAAAGATAGATGTCCCATCATACTCCTGCAGCTTCGTTTTCTGTGAGGATGGTGATGCTAGCTGGTGTTGATGCCCAGTCACAGGCTGGTTCAGATTTAAGCCGATGGTGCCCAGGAGGAGCTCCAGGCCGTGCCTTGCAGGTTTCAGGAGCTATGTAAGTGGTGGTGGGGGGCGGCTGCAGCAGCTCTTGACGTGGGCCTTCCCCAGACAGGCTGCCAGATGGTGGCTCAGCTAGTGGGTGGAGGAGGGACCAGCCTTTGTTCCCAGGCCCACCCATTCAGCTTTCCCTGCCCCGGGGTCGGCTCTCCTTCTAGCCACTCTTTGGGAGCTAAAGGGCCTTGCCGGAGGTCATATCCCTGGGCCCGTCAGCCTGTCCTGACTGTAGTTCCCAGCTCCCAACTGTGGCCACTGGAGACTGCTACCGGCCCTCCCTGGGCCTGTTGTGCTCATGATCCCCTGCACTTGACCTTGGAGCTCTGTCTGTGGTCCTCCAGAGAAGTGAGAAAGGAGAGAGGGGGCTTTCTCAAACAAGCAGTACAAGGTGTACATGTGTTTAAAGCTAGGGTTTTCCTTAGGTGTCCCTTGCCTCCCGCTTCCCTGATTTGTTTCCTTGCCGCTGCTTTTCCCAGCATTTCTCTGTATCCTGCCTCCCGAGGTGGGCTGGGGGCCAGCCAGAGCAGGACTCTCACAGGCAGTGTTGGCAGCGGTGGGCTGGTGCCCTGTCACGGGGACACCTGGTGCTGCACCTCGTGGTGGCTCCGGGTCCTTCCCCGTTCCAGCTCAGCGTCCCTGTTTTAGGGACTCCACCCCCTCCTCCCTGGCTTCTCCTGCAGGCCCCTTCCTTGCAATGGATGATCCTCCATCTATCTGAAGACTCAGGTCAAAGACCAGGTATCACACTGCGCTCACCCCCCGAGTCTAACCCACCAGCTCTGTCTCCAGAATCCTTCCCACATGCCTCCACTTCCTGTGCCCGTGACTGCAATCTAACCACCATGCCCTGGCCGGGCACCGCGCCCTGCTCAGAGTACAGCGGGCCAGGGAGCTGCCTCCCCAGCTGTCAGAGTCCCTGCTCTTTGGAGACTGAGGCTTTGGCCACGGCGTGCTGGTCAGCACGTGGGGAAGAGGCCCGTGTTTGAACAGAGCGTGTGGATCGGGGTCTCGCAGGTAATGCCTCAATTAGCTCCTGCAGTTCTCAAGCCATCCTTTACTTTTTGGCTGTGCTGGGTCTATATCACTGGGAGGGCCTTCTCCAGCTGCGGTGGGTGCGGCTGACCCTCTAGTGGCCGTGTGCTGGCTTCTTGGAGTGGCTTCTCTAGGTGCGGAGCGCAGGCTTTAGGGTGCGTGAACTTCAGTCGTCGTGGCTCCTGGGCCCGGGAGCACAGGCTCAGTAGTACTGGCACACAGGCTCTAGCTGCCCACGCCCTGTGGAACCTTCCAGGATCAGGGATTGAACCTATGTTTTCTGCATTGGCAGGCCGATTCTTTACCACTGAGCCACCAGGGAAGCCCAACTCCTGTGGTTTTTCCAGAAGCCTGCAGGTTTCACTCACNGGCCCGGGAGCACAGGCTCAGTAGTACTGGCACACAGGCTCTAGCTGCCCACGCCCTGTGGAACCTTCCAGGATCAGGGATTGAACCTATGTTTTCTGCATTGGCAGGCCGATTCTTTACCACTGAGCCACCAGGGAAGCCCAACTCCTGTGGTTTTTCCAGAAGCCTGCAGGTTTCACTCACCCAGCCCAGTGCTCCTACTAACAGCATTTAGTGACTGGAGTTTTTCAAAAGGTGGCCGACTCATTTCCTGTCTTTCTAAAAAGGAGGGAAAAATGTGAAACCTAGGAAAACAATACACTATAAAGAACGTGTTAGCCACCAGCCAAAGAGACTTAAGGGCAGAAAATTGAACCTGTTTTAGTTTTAGAAAAATATTTTTCTTTAACTTGATTTCCAAGAGGGTTTGTGGGGGAGAAAAGGGCTATTTGGATGGGTTCCATTTTCCTGGGTTGGAGTTAGAAAAGCAGCTTGCTGGGTCGGCAGTGATTCCAAAGAGCAGGGAGCTGGGAAATCAGGGCGCTCAGCCTCTTCCAAGGATGTCTGGTTACTCTCCAAACGCAAAGAGCCTTGTGTGTCACATGTGATTAGTGAAATTCATCCATTGTGATGTCAGAGCATTTCAGCTGGTCAAGTGGTTCGCTTCGACTTGATGAAGTGGCCTTTTTGGAAGCTAGCGTACGGCTGATTACACCCGTGTGGTGCAGGGTATGGTCCCCACCAGAGGCTGATGACAGTCCTCAGATGGGAGCATGTCAAGATGCTGTTTCTGCCACTTACCTGCAAGGTCTTCCTTGGGGTCACCGTGTCCACTGGGATGCATTCCATTGCAGTGACCCCAGAAAAAAGGCACCTATTGGCTGTTGTACTCGAAGAGTCCAGGGTCCAGCTCGCTTCAGATGTGGGTGTGTAGGACCTGGTCCCTCTCATCTCTCAACTTCTCCTCACCTTGACCCCCATGCACTGGCTTCCTTCACCAGCTCTCTTGATGGCAAGAGCAATCCCCACCCTCCCTTCTTCCAAGTTCCATTACTTCCAATAAAAGAGAAGTTTCTCTTCTCTAATAGCTGACTCCTGTGTCCAGTGGCCAGTCTTATAGGACCTGCCCAGATCATGGATTCATCCCAAAGCATCCCCTTGGCCACGATATTATGTCGATTGGCCAGTCCTGGGTCCCAGGCTCATCTGAAAGCTGGACTGGAGGTTGACATTAGCCACAAGCCACTTGGACTGAATCTGGGAGAAGAGGGCTCCCAAGAGGAAAGCTGGGGCAGTGTTCCTATAGGGGGATGCTGAACGGCAAGCACAGCAAGTGTTGGAACACCCGAGCTCTTCTGTCTTTGCAGTCAGTCCCCTGCTCCCTTCAAACAGCCCTGCTCAAGCCACCCTTCCTTTTCTCCTTCCTCCTCCTCTTGACCACAGTGCTTGGCCGTTGCCTCTTACTGAACCTTGCTCCAAAGGGCTGTTAGGTGTCAGGCAGCTTGGACTTGAACCCCAGCCCTGCGTGCTTCCTCAGGTGCAGCTGTGAACAGGTCACTTCCTTCCCCTGAACCTCACTGTCCTCATCTGGAGGGGAAAGTGTCAGTTGCTTCGTCATGTCTGACTCTTTGCAATTCCGTGGACTGTAGCCCGCCAGGCTCCTCTGTCCATGGAATTCTCCAGGCCAGAATGCTGGAGTAGGTAGCCATTCCCTTCTCCAGGGGATATTCCCAATTCAGGGATTGAACCTGGGTCTACAGCATTGCAGGAAGAGTCTTAACTGTCTGAGCCACCAGGGGAATTGCCAATTATCAAGTAAGGGGAATTGTGTTTTTCTCCTGGGATGGTTGTGATAGGCAGTGAGTGTGTGGAGCTCAGACCCTGGAAGGCGGGAGGGCACAGTAAGTGGGGGCTCACCATCCACTGCATCTGTCAGATGGGGAAACTCAGGCATTGTGTCATTGTGCAAGGTCCCACAGTCTAGCCTGCCTCATCTGAGCCCAGTGCCTGCTCATGCTGTAGCCACCTCTTCCATCCGCCTCCTGTTTGCAGACTGTTTCTCATGGACTCTCCAGGCTGTGGTCAGCACCTGGTATCAGTGCACAAAGGCTGTTGCATACCTTCGACCTACCAGGCACCAAATTAAACCCTGAGCAGACAAGGCAGGGGCTTCCCTGGTGGTTCAGATGGTAGAGAATCTGCCTGCAGTGAGAGAGACCCGGGTTATATTCCCTGGGTTGGGAAGATCCCCTGGAGGAGGGCATGGCAACCCACTTCAGTATTCTTGCCGGGAGAGTCCCATGGACAGAGGACAGAATCCATGGATCCTACAGTCTGTAGGGTTGCCAAGAGTTAGACATGACTGAGTGACTAACACTTTCCCTTTTTCAGACAAGGCAGAGTGATGGGGTGAACCAGGCCTCCCTGAGGATGGGGAACGGATGCGCTGTGCTGCTGGGGTGGCCTCTGCACAAAGGGGAACCGAGAGCCGTGCCTGCCCAGGCCGCGAGGGGGAGGGCGTGGATGCCTTGCTGCTTGTGGGGCGAAGGTAGAGCTTGATGAGCTGATCGGTGTTCCTTGAATGGCTTTTGCCCAGTGGGTTCGGTCGTCATTAAGTTGTTGACTGTTTCTAATAATGGTCTGCACTGTGCTTGTTTCCAGTGTGGAATAATTTACTGGCTGTTCGGTGGGGCCGTCAGAAATCTCGGAGGCCCAGCACATGTAACTCAGTGGCTTCAGCCTCTCCAGGTATGGCATGGACCACCTTAGATAGTTTCTATGAAGATCAAAGTGAAAGTCGCTCAGTTGGGTCCTACTCTTTCTTACCCGTGGACTATACAGTCCATGGAATTCTCCAGACCAGACTACTGGAGTGGGTAGCAAAACTTCACAGTAGTTAGGGGTGTGTGTGTGTTTTCAGAAAAAAAAAAAAAAGAAATATAGAATTAGTGTCAGCCAGAGCTTTGTTTGAAATGAGAATCCTAAGACTCCCTTTTTTAGATTGCATAGGTCTGTCATATTGTTATCACCCTAGTTGTCACCAGACTGAATTTTTATAATATCTCCAACTCCAACTTACTATTTCCTCTCTTGCCGATGTTCTTAATGATCTGTTGTTCAATTGTTGAGTTGCTTGGTCCTGTCCGACTCTTTGTAACCCCATGGACTGCAGGACGCCAAGCTTCCCTGTCCTTCACCATCTCATGGGGTTTGTTCAGACTCACGTCCATTGAGTCAGTGATGCCATCCAGCCATCCTGTCCTCTGAGATAATGATCTGAGAGGTCAGCAGTTACAGCAGACATTTGACTAGCTGATTCCCTTCTAACACCCGGTCAACTCCAGGAGCAGAAATACATGGGGATGTTTGCAATGACCGAGAGGGGCCATGGGAGCAACGTCAGAGGGATCCAGACCGAAGCCACCTTTGACTTCTCTGCACAGGTGAGGATTCTTCCTGTGGTTCTGCGGTTCTGTGGGCAGAAGACTTGAATCCAGCAGACCCTCCTTCCTCTTCCTCCCGAGACCATGCTTACCCACACTGTGTGCGCTCTCTAGCCAGAGGTGCTCGGATTCGGAAGTGTCTGAGTTTTAGTGGAGGTGGATGTATGCTCAGCCTCCCTGAGTTTAATACCAACACTTGCACAGCACCTACCTTGGGAGGATGCTGCTGAGACATTTGAGGTGCACTTACTGACTTAATGCTTTGGGGAAACTTGGTGAGAACAGGACCTCCACCATTGCGTGGTCCTTCTGAACTGTAGCAGGCACATGGGTATAAGAGAGGTCTCTGTTGGTGCATCACCCCATGGGGCAGGAGGGCACTGTGTGTGCTGGACCTCCTCCCGGGAGCCAAGTCCTTGGTGCTGGCACTGATACCAACCAGGGTTCTTGACCTTCCCCAGTCAGTAGAAACTGACCAAAGGCCAGACAGGAAATTCAGGCAAGGCTCTACCGGGGCCTCTGCTGCAGCAGGCGGAGGTGAGAGCAGGCATCAGGTTCTCTTGCTTGCTCACTCCCTGGATGGGGGCGAGCTGATTCCTTACATGGGGTGAGTATACGGGTGTGTCGAGGGGTCAGGCTAGAGGGATGGCTTAGATGGTTTGCCCCTGAGGTGGTGTGTGCAGGGGGTATGCTCAGTATCGTGTTTTTGTTCCCGACACCCTGCTTTTTCTCTAGGCTTTCAAAATTGGCAGTTGGGTTTTTTGGTCTCTTTGTATGTTTTCTCTATAATTTTGCCCCAACTGAGCATGCACAGAGTTATTTTTAGTTCAGTATTGTATCTTTTTATATACTGTGTTGTTTGAGGAGAGGTGTAGACAGGTGCAAGCATTGCAGCAAAGGGTCCCAGGTCCCAGGTCTGTCTCAGCATGAGGCAGTATCTCTAACTGCTGCTGCTAAGTTGCTTCAGTCGCGTCCAACTGTGTGAGCCCATAGATGGCAGCCTACCAGGCTCCTCCGTCCATGGGATTTTCCAGGCAAGAATACTGGAGTGGGGTGCCATTGCCTTCTCCATCTTTAACTGTGATATGGACAAAAACCCACAAGGCAACCAAAATAAAATTTGACAAAACAATCTGACTTTATTACATGGGTTGTTGTTGTTTAGTTGCTCACTCACGTCCGACTCTTTTGTGGCCCCATGGACTGTAGCCCGTCACGCTCCTC